>UZAN01042303.1:24306-36063 GCA_900618425.1 Echinostoma caproni
AGATAAATGGTCAGAGAAGCACCACACACACACACACACACACACACACAACACCTGCAAGGCTGGTGGATGCCACCACGAACGCCATCGGTGTGGCGGTAGTTTCGGGGAGAAGAAAAATTGCAATACGTTGTGTTGTCGGTCAGTCCGGTCAGTCGCGATGAGCAGCAGCATATAGAATAACTTAACAACAACTACTATAGTATCAGAATCGTTCACACGCTCTCGCTCAACAACCACAACCATTGAGGGAGCACACCGGGGGTGGGATAGGGTGGTCGGCTTTGTGTACGTCTAAGCACCGCCTAAAACGGATCAACCTGACGTGGTGAACAGGCGAGCGAGAAATGCGAACAATAGGTGTGTGTGTGTGTGAGGAATAGGAAACAATTTGCGAATAAAATTGAAACTGGTCAGTATTGAACGGCGTTCGTTGTTCGTTGTTCGTTGTTCGAATGGAGAACAATGAACGACGCAGCTTATTGCCGTGTGAAACGAAAAGCCATTTCCAGAGAGAGAGAGAGAGACAATGTTTGAAAGAGAAACCGCTGCTCATGGCTGCCCATTGCTAGACCTATTTGAATTCCAGAAGAAAAAAGAAATGTGGGAGAGAAAAACAATAATTTCCAATTGCTATTTCCCTACTCCCTTGGACTTGGTACAGTGAACCGGATTGGTTAAGCCCCTCGCCGCACCCTCTCAAAAGACTTGCACAATAAGAACAGAACAGAAAACGGGCAAAACGGGTTATTTCATTTCATCCTACGCACAGATCACAGATCAGCACAACAAAATTAGTCCACACATTCGATTTCGAGCGGAAGGTTTGTGTATAGGATAAACTCCCCGGAGTGGTTCAGCATGAACATGACGCTTGTGATTGTGACCCAGATTGATCGGAAGGTCAGAAAACAACGACAACAACAACAACAACAGGATGTTTGCACAAAATGCCTCATACTGATGTAGCTTTTCGTTGCAACGAGACGGCAGGGCGACAAATCGCTGTGTTCGAGTCTTCTTGTTGATCGTCCGCGATCGCCTATTCAGTAAAGCACTTCCACCCCGCGATTCACTGTGAGCCATCTTTGTTGTAACCTGTACAGATGAACCCTAAAGGCGTGCAATCAGCTGGGCTCACAAACTGTGAGTAACGATGTATACTACTTTTTTGGATGAATAAAAAACAATTCCCGAAAGAGGATTTAAACTGACAAAATTTCGCCTTGGCAGCGGTGGTCGTGGTGTGAGTTGGAATCAGATCTCAGGGGACGATGTGACAATGACTTCAACCACTTGACCATCACGGCCATGCACATGACCGCAAACAGGATATAGGTGAGAGTTAAACCGTACAGTTATTTCCCTCAGGGGAGGGGTGGGGGTGATATGTTTATTGAAATGGAATTGAATTCGGTTGAAAAATCACGATGCGATTTTTATGTGACTGAGTTGTTTTGTGGTCCGTTTTGCCATTTCGGCGGGCAATCGATCACGTCATACAGCAATCAGGATGGCATCAGACTGTGGATACGTCGTTCTAGTTTACACAGCTAACTAAGAGCGTTGCTATTCGGATACCAACCGCCTCTTTGTTGCGTACCGATACCCCATCTCAGTGTTCTTCTCCAATGTTATTACAGAACCAGTTTGATTGTCCAAAACCCACCGGATGGCGTGTATCACAAGAGAGCCGTGAACAAATCTCATGGAAGGCCAAGGTTCAATACGAGGTGGTGTTGCGATGAGACAGTCAACGGGGATTGTGCAAACAAAATCGTACACGTCTCAAATAGAATTAAATAGTCCCAGATGTGGATTGACCACGGGTAAACGGATTTAGTCACAAGGGACGCGAAAACCTCTGTGAGTGAAACAGCGCCAGGAAAGACGAGAGAGGGAGAGAGAGAACATTGAGGCCAAGCACATTCGTAATTTTTGTGGTTTTCTGGTGACAGAGCTCGTTCGTCATGGGTGATTTGGTCTACGGTAGGCAAACAATCTCTGTGGTATAAAGATAGAAGATCATTTGAAGGATAGAGGCAAGTAGAATTAGGACTGTCCACGTCAACCATCCCCAAACAAACTGTACGAAAAGTAGTGCTAACAATCTGAAATCGTGAGGATGACCAACAAAGAAATGGTCAATCATGAGACGATTATTATAGCTTCCATTTGAGGGAGAACAAATGGATCAAAAGTGTAACGATTCGCTTATTTGGATTACTACTTTATTTCGAATAATCACGTGATCAGAAAATGGACAGAAAGAGTGAGAAAAATACATGAACCAAAGACTGGATATGGGAGTATCAACGAAATCAAGCTGCGCAACATGCGGACGGTATAATTGTCTAACTCTTGATATGTTGTTTTGCTTGGATTTAAATTCAATTACTCAGCTTGTGTATACGTATATATAGATGTAAAGCAATAAATCTGAGAGAGAACAAGGGCGTGTAATTCACGAGCATTTGAAAACTCACTCAATTTGATCGGCCAAGCGGCGCAAAGTGGAAATAAACGCGACCATTGCATCACCGCACCAGTCCGGGAATCGTTCTTGCAGTTCGGCAGAATCAAAAAGCTGAAGACAAAATAATTGCGTGATACCATCAGAAGAAGAAAAAGAAATTACACATGGATAAGCGTACTCGAACTAGCGGCACACAATGTTGCATGAAGGTGAAGTAAAAAGCATCGAACAGCTAATTATCCTTCTGTTCTGGATGGGACTCGATCCTCGAACCCACGGGTTGGAGGCCGAAGCTCTTTCTAGAAATCTACAAGGCAAGCATTCCCCGTACGTGGGTGGAGGTGTGAATTGACAATTTTACTTTGACTTTTTCTTGTCATCTTGCAGGTCAATTCCAAGATTTGGATTCAGTATTTTGTTGTGTTTCCATTTGCGTAATGAATACGTTCGATACATCCAACGAGATGTGTCTGTATTTGCTTACTCAATCTCACCCGATTGATGAATATCAAAACAAAATTTATACGGAAATATACTTCCTACATAGCTGTCGTCGATAGTTCTTCATCGTAAATAGATCACTTTGTCAACAGTCTGCGATATCATCCAAGACGAAAACCCAATCATATCCGACGGACTATTTCATCTGTGCACAGTCAACTGTTATTTATTGTATACGAGGTTCATTCCTCATACTGACATGCAATGCGCCTGTAATCTCGCCTCTACTTTCACTAACGAGGAGTTGAAATCGGAAAATCGGAGATTCAGCTCAGTTTGTACAACCGTTAAACTTGCACTACCATGCGTCGGTTTTGGTTGCTGTCTTTTGGCTGACCATTTAGATGAACATTAGGAGAAAGACAGGAAAGGTTGAAAGTANATTTCAGTGAAATAATGTTGCAAAGAAATTGAGATGCACGAACGCCACTGTTTACAACATTCATCATGACGAGACTGCACCTTGACGCGGTGTGCTGGTTTGTGTGCTTCCATGATCCTGCGAGCTAAACAGGATGTCTTTTTACAGCCGTAGATCCAATCATGACTGGAGAGTCAACGGGTAGAGACCAGACAAAAACTCAGTCTCACAAGGCCAGCTGCTTGGGCACCTCCTAGCTTCCTTCCTTCGTCTATCGACAGCCATTGCCTTGTGTATCGAAGGCCCCAATTAGAGTTCCCCAAGAAAAACCCCACAAAATCCCACTGCCTTGAAGGTCAGACTCTTGAGTCAAAGGCTCCGGTTAGGGTTCCCCACGAAAAACCCCTTCATCGGTATGGGCTACCACGGAGTATGCCGTGCCCTAAAGTCTTAGGCATCCATTTAATTCTTTCTCTCAATACCGAATAATCCCAGACAACTCCTGTTTACGCCACTCATCGAATGTCGGAGATAAAAACTAGAAATAAACTTTGATAATAATAATAATAATAATAATAAACTTTGATAATTGCAGAAACTGGGCAATTGGTATACACACATAAATGGATTGACAAATCTTTGTAATTCGACTCGGTACTTGAACGCTTCCCTGGAGCTGGTCTGTCCGTAAATGGCTTAATCCGAGTCCGTCTGTTCGAACTGTATCGAGAGCAAATGCTGAATTACCTGTGACCAAAAACACCTATTTGACAAAATTAAATCGGTTTCAAAATGTGTATTTGATTCTATTTCACGCTCACGGTCGTATTCTACAATCTCAGTAGGCGAAGTTTCGAATCCAAGGTGCCGACTCTTGTCTGGCACAAGAATCCTTTCGTCAATGTGGGGGGCTTCCGCAAGAAATATACAAGGCTTAAGTTAAACCTAGCTCATCGAGACCCCTAAGAAATCTTTCATTTCCAGGGTACCCCCCCCCAAAAGGCACAAACTAACTACCTTTTCGATACACTAGATGTATCAGTCGCCAGATAAAAAATGCTCCGGGATATACTGAACAAGTTTCGCGATTCGTGGAATCCAAGTAACGCTAAGCGCGTTGAGCTCTTCACACGAAAGCTCATAATGGCCAAAAAATAAACCAGAGAGGAATACAATATCATTCGATTGCAAATACACACCAATGGTACACGGTACATGAATGTCATTTGAAAAGCCGCCAGAGTAACAATGGTACAGACCCAACATGAAACTTCGATGATGTTCATTTTTGTGGATCTATAAAATCATTGTGGGTCGAACAACAAGGTAACCATAAAAGTGCTTCAACGAGCACCACCCACGTGGACCAAGACTCGGGGGAAGGACAGGAGTTATTCAAAGCTTTATTATTGCTCAATAGGTTGAGACTAAACACCCGATTGACAATCATTCGGTATTTGTCTATCGAGTTCCATTTCACCAGAACCATCAGGTTACGAGAATTAACACTGATCTACGCAGAACTAAGCTGTACGCGCAACAGAAACTAACCACACAACGATTTTGTCATCCATGGCTAACACTCCATCGGTGAAATAGCCGGGGCTAATTGGTATCGCTTGCTCACACACACACACAAGCACGCGCGCACACACATCCCTATTACATCTCATACAAATGTGCATGAAATGATTTCACAATGAATTAACCAAAGATATAACTTCATCTACGGTACCATCTTATCCAACATCAACAGTTGGAAAGAAGGATGAAGGGTGCAACTGGAAGTACAGGAATTAAGCATACGAGTATAGAAATCATTCTCCAATCAGTGTACCCCATCACTACGCTCTCTTTTTGTTAGCAGACCTCGTTTACATATTGTCTAATTGTCAAATGACAGGCCGGTTTCAGTGTGGATTATTTAAGTCTAGAGGCATTGACGATGATACACATGTGAGTTCAAACTGCACATTGTAAGCAATACTCAAACAGACACAAGGAAGGCTGTGGAACTTACCGGTTTTTCAATTGACGCGTGACATGACACGTGCTCTTGACATTGATCCAACGCATCCAACATGATCTCCTCGTAAGCTATCGGCTAGACAGGAAGCGAGAGAAATATACACCGGAAGAAGAAAAATCACTGTGTATCTTTCGAATCGATACTATGAACATTCCGGATGGTGTTTGCGATTCATAGTGTGATCACAACTGAGATACGGCAAACATTCACTCGGTTTACATAAGAAAAAATAAAACTGATTGGGGGGGGGGGGACGAACAACATGATAAGACGGTGCAGTTTTGTTGTCCGTGTTGTGTTTGTACAATGCACGCAGATTTGATCTCCTTGTTTTATTTTGTGTCTGTTAGTTAGCCAGTTGGTGAAGACCGGCGTGGAGAGGGGGGCGGGGGGGAGCATGGACACTGTAACCATATTTACACCACCGGCTTCAAGTTGAGATCACGCGCAACCATATGCATGATTGGAGAGAATACGAATACCACTACGCAAGAACCGGAATCTTGAATCCCAAACTATGCTCCATGAAGCAGTGAAATATTAGTCACTGAATGATTTGAGTTGATTATTCTCTCTCTCTATGGCATGATCATAACCAAGTCCGCAAACGGCTGGAAAGAGAGAGGGAGAGAAATGTAGTGGTTAGTGGAGTGAGCTCCAACACTTGGGCATCCCTTCCCTGTTGGTCATTTACAAATTTGAACAGGATGCAGTTTGATATCGGTGAACGGTCGTGGGATCACGGTATAAGCACGTCAACGTAACCTTGATCAACGCTTCGTCAATGAAGCATCTACAACTACACTACTGATATTTCTCGAGTAGCACATGAATAGCCGCGACGAAATCCTACGAGTCTGGACACGTCCGTAATTGTATCCCGGATAAAACATCAGCTACCCAGGTTGGAGTAATTCGCCAATCAATCTATGCAAAACGATTCAAACTCGACCAAACACACGCAATATACCTCAATATGGTTACAAAGTTCGCCTCAGATCAGGCCATTTGTGACTGTGGGGCGCAGGGGGAGGCTCTCTGGCTCGATGCGAGAACCAAGATCATGTGTGTTCAGGAGCCACTTGGGTGGTCACTTAAGGTTGATGGAACATGTTGGCTGTACTAGTTGATCGGGCTGGCATTGTGCTACAAAACCAGGAACAGCTTGACGAACGCCGCGCAGTTGACAAGAGAGGTAAAAAAGAGACTTAATTCATAGGGTTTATGCGAACAAATGTGTTTGCATCACCCGGCGATATTCCGAGGACAAATAACGTGCCAGTGAAACGCAATCGTGTTGCATGATTCCCGCTGCAGTTCGACATTCATGAACGTACCAAGTCGTCCAGACTCGTTGGTGCAGAACGGCTACTATGTAGGAGACTGTTGTCGGACAAACGAATGGTTTAGGTGCATTTGATGAAGAAAGAAATGTCCGATCCGGCGCGTCGAGTAAAACGCTTCATATTTTTATTGGTTGCTGTGTATCGTTTGCAAATCACCGAGTAATTTATGTGTAACACCATCTAGGGGATCAATTTGATCCATAGTTGGATAAACCAGCTGACGATGTGACCAAGGTAATCGCAGTCGTTCAGGACAGAGACCCTGTCAATCATTTCACAACCTCTTTGTATCCTATTCTGAGTTGATTAGGTTTCACTCTACGGGGTAGGGGAGGGGGGAGGAGAGTTGTGACTGAACGCGATGAAGAATAATTTGAGGAAAAACAAATAAACAAATAAATAAATAAAAATAACAGGCAGTAAAATCTGAACTAGGAATATGTACGTGTGTTGGGCGAGGGAACAGTCAGGTGTGTGTGTGTGTGGGGGGGCTTACCGTTTTTGTCGTACCGCCTTCTATATCGTTCACATCCGCCTCCCAAGTCTCCTTCAATTGCAGTGCCTCGATAGCTGTCCAGGTGTTCCACAGAGGAAGAGGAGGACAAGGAGGAAGAAGAAAATGAACGATGAGACAGATGAATAACCAGCCAGAAAACAAATTATTCTACCTGTTACATTGGTATAAGATGAGCAAACACCTAACGCAGGAGGAATCCAGTTTGCAATAGACAAAGATCCGGGTGATCTATCGTCTTCTTGCATGAACTGAACCATCATAATGATTTAGGTGACCGGAGTCCACAATGAATCAGAGTCGAGTTACCAGGCGGGGGTGGGGGAAGGAGACCTAATCATGACGCGTTGCAGAGGTTTCAAAGGTAAACAAAAACAACGTCAGTAAAACACTTTGGAGAATTCGTCACCAATCTGAACAAAATTTCATAATAGAGGAACCAAGCAACTAAGCACATAGATGACGCAGATTTTTCACCAGACAGATAGGTGCACCAAGGGACTTCTGTTTAATGCCATGTTCAAATCGCCAACGAATGCTATCCAGTGAAGTGATACCAACTAATAAATGTNTTTTCAAGGGACGGTCGTATTTTCCAATTTCGCGTAACTTTTCCAGTTTTAGAGAAATAGGAATTACAGCACCAAGTTCAGGCGCAACGAAGTCACGATCGTGGGAGTGGGGGTTATTTCTGAAGGATATATATATATATCCCGCTAACGAGAACAAATTTATCACAATCCACAAGGCCTAAGATAAAATTCAAGCGGAACTGTTGGATAGAAATCGATTTGACTATCCAGTAAAGACAAGTAATTAGGTTATGACAACCTGGATGGGTGGATATGCCCGGTGTGTGTGNCGACGGAAGATACCACGAACCGCGTGTCGTCGAAGATCGTGTGCCAGACGTGAGAATACATCACTGATCTCTGTGGGAAGATCACTCAAAGGCAAACTGTTCAAACATGTCCTGAAGGAGAGCAAAATTGAGTGAAAAAAGAAGAGTCAGTACAGATCTGAAAGAGGAATCCACACAGCAGTGACCGTCTCTGGAAAGGATCACCTGCATAGGAGAGACATGTGGACATAGAAACGGGGGAAATAGGAAAACGGGGACTTTGACTAGTCATATTTTTACTTTATCCCAAAATTCTCGCATTTGTCAGTTTTCGACAGGACCCTGAATGATTCATAACATTCAAAGCAAGTACTGATCACATTATGCAATCAATGCGATTCAAAGTGGTGGCTTATTCATTGGTCTAGACTTCAAAATGAAAACTGACTGTTGGAGTGGATGCACATCGCCCGAAATGAATTGAGCGCACATCCCAAGGGGCTGGGCTGTTGGATTCATAAATTATTGTGCCCGGGTTCGAATCCCAATGGATTATCCTCATATATGGAATGCGAATGATTCTGAAGAACCATGAACCGGCCTCCAGAGCTTTTCAGTGATGAGTGACATGACACAATTTACTTTTACCAACTACTGCGAGCCAAAACGAAGATTCTTAGAAATCTAATATCAGGAAAAACGCACACTTTCGATCAGAACGAACTACTTCGGAAGCAAATTTTTGTGAAACGGACACGCGCGACCATTCGCTCAAACATAAACCGCGCAGAACTGACCGAAACTCGCGAATACATTCGGGTAACCAGTTGGTCACAGTCGCTTCCGAAGCTCCACCGGTCCCCACGGATTCCAACACCTCTTCTTGCACACTACTGGACAAGAAATGAACCAGTTCCAGATTCAAGTTCTGAGTCCAATTAATCCCGTTTATGTAATACACACGCATCAGGTGTGTCCGGGGTGGGATGGAAGAAAGGGAAAGGCATGCGATTTCAGTGAGAAAAAGAAAATAATGATCTGGAAGAAATGGAAACATGATAAGAAGGAAAATATTCATTCATTAATTCATTTCTGTCATTCCTCAGTATTAAAAAAGAGTGTAATGTGCACAAGTGAAGAGAGACAAAAACCTCCTTTGATCACAACATCGAACACGATAACCCATACGGACTAGGAAGGCAGTATTAGGATGCCAGCTTCGGTCTGGTTCGGTTATCACAACTGGTAACCATGCACTTTCGTGCGGGTGCGTTTGGCGCGCCGAAATACCGAATACTTTATCTACTTTTTAAAGAGAAAATGGTTGCCTTATTATGAATAATTCTTTCTATTTAACCCATATACACACTGATAAGTTTGCATACTGAACAGGAGCCAGGAATAAATAAAAACATCGTCATTTACATGGACAGCTTATCTTCGAGTATGGTTTCCTCACGCGGGTTCGAATCCCATCCCCGTTGTTACTTCGCTTGCGTGGTAGGCAATGGAACGATTTAGGCCCTAAGGATAGAGATTTTTATCCTGTAATCGACACCCGATTTTAGTGGTTGGCAGGTTAGCTGTCGCGTCCGGTTCATCACAATACCTATTCTTTCTTATGTGTTTCGCCAATCCAAATCATTCGGGTTAGGTTGCGAATTATCATGGATGAACAGTTTCGAGGCTATTTAACGGGTTGATCCAGTCGTTTTTTATTGCAAAACTTACAGTGCTGATGAGTGAGTGGACGGAACGAATACGACGAGGTACAGAGATCAAAGATTCGATTGCACAAACTCTCTACGCCCGGAGAGACGAAAAACAACACAACACTCCTGTGGGATGTTGAGCCGGACGAAGAATAATCGACCTATACACCAAGGTTAAGGATTCGTGAACNCACTCTGAGGGGTCGGACACCGGAACGATTAGGTCACTCACCAATGTAATGGTTTCACACCTAGCTGAAACAATTCACACTATGGACGTGACCGAGGTTTTCCGCTCCTTATATAAAGTTCGTGGGCGATTATCGGATACTGGCCAAAACAGATGCGGTTGACATTCGTGTGCATAACCCCCTCCCCCCCACACACTCTGTGCGCCCAAAAACAATTTGAGCAAGCGCTTAAGCTACCCTAGCCCACTCCAAACACACGAACACCAGTGTCATCAGTAATCCCGATGATCTCGATGAGTGAACAGACAAATATGCGATCATGGTGAATCCGATTAAATCGTTTCTAGTTAGATAGGATGTGATTTTATTTTCCCAAGACAATTTCATTCCTGAGTAGTGACAGAATCTCTGAGAACAATGTTTTGCGGCATTTTGTTGTTCTGTTTGAAATGTGCTCTGTGAGACTTCAGCCAGTGCATTTGATACATCTGTGAATAACCAATTAAACGGCTAACCCATCTGGTGTTTGACACGAATCAGGCACTGAGGTTTTGTGGGCATAAGAACCAGGCTGAATTAATACACATCCAACCACATACTGCCTGAGTCAGTTTCAGGTTTTTACAAACATTACAAACATGCACCTTCGTGCGGTCGTTTTGGTTGCCTTCCTAAGGTTTCACATTTGGATAAAAGAGCCCGGAGGAGATTGGAATTTTGGGAATAGGAGAGCAGGGAAAATTGTTCCGACGGGGGACCGGGAAAGGGAGGTCAAACGAGAAACGAATCGTGTAAGCGGGGAACCATTCTGTGAGTTTTGGTTAATTCAATATTTAACTGATTTGAATAAGGTCAGTCCATACACAGCGTAGATAACTCAATGAACAGATAAGCAGTGAAAAACTAAATCGTTCTTTGCGTGTCTATGACGTGTGGTCATCAAAGAAAAGTTCACGTAAACTTGGCGACACGAATCCATAGACACTGAACTCGAATTTGGTACAGTCGGTGAGGTATGTGGAGAACGACAAAAGAAATGGTTGTTCTTTTCGAAAAAAAGGAGAACCATTTGAAAGATTATTTGATGAAAACGATCGTCCACGCTCGGCACAGAGATTCGGAGATCTCATTCACTGATAAGCAATAATGATGCACGAAATTATCAAGAGTTACTCTCTTTATCTCTCGCTCTGTGTGTGTGTGTGTGTGTGTAGAATAGGGAAACCAGGGACGAATACGACAGTCAAGTTTGAAAATTTACAAGTTCTTTTTGTAAGTCAAAGAAATACGGAACGATGCAGTGCAAATACTCCCAACAAATCGGCATTATCGACAGGTAGCTAGAATTGAACAGTTTTCCTTGGTTAGGAGTTGATAAAAGAGGTCTGACTGTTTCTGCCATATGATGGACAGCCAACAACAGACCGTCCGGGAAAACCACTGTCTGTACCGTGTCCCAAAACTTGCTTTTGTTGTTGAACAAACGGACACGGATTTCCGAAACTAAACAAAGTAATCCGGGTAGTCATTATTACGCAAGCGGTGGATGACCTCCACATATTGTGGTCGATGGAGCAGGTGTTACGGATAGGGGCTTCATCAACAAACAGGATTTACCGAGACAGAGAGAACTACAAAGGTGGTCGAAATAAGTCTGACCATGATAAACGGATTTGCTGATACAGGTCTCATCCAATCTTCTGATTGGGGACTCTGTGATCGACCTAACCAATATATATATATATATATATATATATATATATATACTTGTCTGAGGACAGACTGT
>UZAN01042304.1:10298-21634 GCA_900618425.1 Echinostoma caproni
GTCAGGCCAAGTTGACCGTTTCTTCACACGCTCTATTCCTGAACACTTAAGGGGACACCCAAGAAAATTCCTTAAACATAGGCTCTGAAGCTTTATTCGTTCCAACTTCTTCACACACAGGGTTATCTCAGAAGGAAACAAACTTCCATTAGAGATTGTGAACTCCCCCTCAAAAGGGTCTTTAGAAATCTGCTAGACTCACACCTAGGGCTTACCCGTTCTAAAATCCAATGGACCCTGCATCTTCTGGATGACTTACCCACTTTATCCTGCTTGTCCCTGTTACCTTCTTCTCTCACATCCTCCCTTTGCTCTTCTTTATTTTTCACGATACCCGCACCCTTTAAAAAGCGGCACCCGGAGCCTGCTCCCTTTTCCTTTACCATCCCTTTCAGCTCGTGCACCGAACTGCAGAAAAGAAGAAAGAAACACCAGAGTACTACTTCAAGAATACTTCAAATGCAACCCTGTGGCACTTAATATAGGGCGTGTTAGTCGGCATACCCACCAGTTGGAAAACATTTTGAAAATGTTTGCGATCCGCCTCTTGTCGCACTTTAGCATCGTGAATCGCTGGCTCTGCAAAAAATGCGACGTTTCTCGTTCAATCCAGTAGAGCATGAGTGCTGCGTTGCAAATCTTCGAGATCTTTCTCTAATTTTTCTATACCATCAGTCACTTCTATCGACTCTAACGGTTCAACCGTTTATTTATAAGCCATTTGGCGTCTTTTCTTGAATCACTCTGCCCTTCTCCAGCTTGAATGCAGCGCTTCTTCGGAAATCATGAATGTTTCATCTTTGCTACACACTTGCTCTTCGAACTCGTTTCCGCTCATTTTCTCTTTAATGTATATTCCAACTTCCAGTTTTTTGTCTGGCCAATATCTTTCCATAACACAAACGTTTACATTGATTTGCTCTACATAACAGATCACCCCCAGTGCTCCATCATATGGCGTTGTCCGCTTTGTGTTTTATTTTCACCGTATGGCACATTTACGATATCGTTCGTACTCATTTGTAAATTACTTTCTTACACTCTGTACCAGTATTTTTGTCTCCACTGTCATTTTTACATTTTTGTACATTTGATCAGGCACGCTAGCATGCTCCGTGAAATATACCATTATTATTATTATTATTAACCGTATCCCCTTTTACGTGGTTTCTTTCCCTTTGTGCTCGTGATTTTCTCTTTCCTATCGTTTTCCTTCGTGATAGGTTTACCGCTTGATCTCACCATCTCCATCTGCTTTGTTGCTGGTCTCTCCGTGCGAGTATTTGAGGTTTATGGTGACTTCGCGCTCACGTCCTCCACCAAGGCTCCTTTCAGAATGCCCGAACATTCCTCTACCAGAGCCTCGCAGTGCGTGCATATCCACTTTAATTCTCCATGTTGAAAATGCAGCGCATAGCACTGCTTCGACATTTTGGAGCATTTTTCGTGGTATCACAAACCACATCTATTGCACTGTATACCATTTCTAACCAACCCACAATTGGTTTCACACGTGTCAGGATGCTAAACTATGGCTGTTCTATTAACAATGATTTTAGCTGACGCATCGTACAGGAAAAGCAATATAGACATAATGCACCTCAAGTTGCAAAACCACAGGTGGGAAAATTAGTCAACCAAAAATGACTAAGGGCCATGTTAAAACGGGACCAAAACTTCCAAAAGAGTAAAACTGCTCGGCCAGTTGGAGCGGCCGTACGACACAATGACTAAAAAAATGCCTATTAGAAGGAATGAAATATCTACTGATATTTCAATCTTAACTATATGATTCTTTGAACGTATGGGCCTTTTGAGGTCACAAAAAAAGTAAAATGAAACTGGATATTTCACCGTATATAATTTGAAATATATATTGATATTTCACAATTAACTGAGTAAAATGTACTTTTGGTCACGAGAGCTTTCAAAATTCAAACCGGAGCTAACTTACCGCCTTTAGGACTCATTTCCCTTGTTCACAGATGAGGTGAAAGGAGACGAGCTTTTTTCTTTACTTTTCAGCAAGGATGCCGTGCTGAAGGCAGTTCGCAGTGGTGGGTGCACATCTTGTGAACATTGTGCCGGAAGAACTCTGGACACTTAATTGGCCGTGGCCATTATTAGTTCTGTACAAAGCTGCAGTTTTATCCCATATCCACAAAAAGATTCCTTCCAGTAAGCTATCTATTCTGGAGCGAATTATAAATAAGACCATCCTGAAGCATCTATGCGTACACCGACCAACATGGATTTCTGTCAGGCAGATCTTGCATTACCAATATGCTGACTATCATGGAAAGTTCAACAAAGGCTTATGATGAAGGCAAAATCTCGTACGCCGTAATCATAGATTTTGCCAAATCCCTCGACAAGGTCTCACATCTCCCATTCATACACAAGTTGAGGGCGTGTGGAATCACCGATCCTCTCCTATAACTCATTTGCATCTTTCTCTCACCGCACATTTACTGTAAGGGTTGCCGGAACACTATTCGAACCTATCCCATTATAACCGGTGTCCTTCAGGGATCTGTTCTCGGTCGTCTTCTCCTCCAAATTTATATTAACGATCTACCTGGTGCATTACCAGCAAACGTATCTATCTATGCAGATGATTTCTCTATCTGGGGCACAGATACCTGCACGCTATCAGCATCTATTGAAACTGTTAAACACTGGTCCGTTGAATGAAATCCGCCTATCAAAGATGACAAGTGTATAGGAACGACTTTTAGTAACTCCTCTCCTGCTTCGTTTCATATAAGTGGTACGCAACCTTTTCAGCTTACCAACCTGCACAAGGTCCTAGGCTTCTGGTTAAATAGCAAGCTTTCTTTTTCACACTATAACCAGTTAGTCAGCGAATCTGCCTTCCGTTTTCTTCACTTTTTTCGAAGGGCTTTCCCCCACATCTCTAAAAACGTTTTTCCATTTATTTGTGGCCCCTATATCCATCCCCTTCTAGCATATGGTAGTCAAGTTGTCCACTCCGGCCTTATCCGTGATCGTAATGCTCTTGAACGATTTCAAATAGCGGCAATAAAAGCGGTGGTTTAAATGCAACACATTCCCTATCCTGAACGTTTAGTGGAGCTTGATCTTTATCCTCTGGAAGTCAAGCGAATCAGGGGTGACTTATTTCTTCTACACCATCTGTTTTCCTCCGGCCTAGTAGATACGTTTTCACTCTAGCCCCCACCGGTGGAACACGGGGTAATGGAAAAAGTTATAAAACCCTCAGCCCCACATCTTTCTTCACTGTCAGGGTAATTTCACACTGGAACGCATTGCCGGAAGAGATAGTCTCTTCAACAAGCAGTGTCATTCAACTTTCAACTTGATAGGTATCTAAGTCTAATTGCCTCCTCGTAAGCCCTCCTGCAAGAAACATAAAAAACGAAAAAACAAGAAAAAACAAAAAAAAATAGTGTAACCTTCTTATGTATTTACGCCTTTGCTGATTTGCTATGGCATATCGTTACGTTCATTAATAATGTTGTCAGAATAACTGTCATCGATAGTCCCGGGGCAAGACGACATATTGCCCCTCTAGATATTTTCGAATTTCCAGTTGCATCCCTCAAGAACAGACAACAAGAAACCATCAAGGATCCGGGGCCATTCGGCGCCAGCCTCGAACAAAAGAGTCATTTCAAGACTTTAAAAAGCTTGTTATCCCCTCGGGTGCTACCTCAGAGGGGTACACAAGAACAGGAGAATTAAGTTAGGAGTCAAGAGGGAGTTAGACTTACGGGACGGCAACTTTGCAGTATTATGTACAAATTCATGCAGTATAAGAAATAAATGGGGAGAAACCCTAAATACAGCAAATGAACACAAATCTACGGTATTATCCGTCTCAGAATCATGGCTCATTAATTACAACTATTTTCCGGCACTGGCTCGTGAAGCCTTCGAGACTCATATACAGGATCGGAGTCCACAGCTGCAGGCTGGTGGTTAATCATATTTGTTAGGAAGGATATCCAGCAAGTTAGGTTGGAAGCTTGCACGAGCAACATACAGATGTGCTCAGTCACCATCACCTCTGAGGGGCACAAAACCAACACAGCGTGTGCATGCGGGAGTCCTTCTGCTATGAAAATGGAGGACAAGCAGCTCCGGTCAGCATTAGATATTCTGGCACGAATGCCTCATAAGCAAGCAATACTGGTGGCCTTCAACCTACCAGGTATAAAATGGAACATCGATAGTAGTTCGAGCAATATACGGGAGCAGGCCTTTGTATATTGGATGCATCTCAAAGCAACGCACCAGCACGTAACAGAAAACAGGAGTTTTAGGTTGGGACAACAACCGTCTCTGCTGGACCTTGTTATCACGCGATATGATAAGTATGTGCCGGAATTGAGCTACTATTCCCCAATGGGAAAGGGCAATCACATGCCCATTAAGTGTACAATAGAAACGCATGCTGCGCTACTTCAGAAAATTAGATGGTAATGGACTGTAAAGGAAGGCAGCTGAACTAGTCTGGCAGCAAGCCGAAGATATGTGTGTAGTGGAAGATTTGTGGGAAATAATTAAGGAGAACATACTTTCATTGCAGGAAGAAATCGCACCTCTGATACTGCGGAAGTCATACCGTAAACCACCTTGGTGGAAGGCTTCCATTGGAAAGGCAATACGCCGTCGTAACGCCAGCTGGAAACGGTACCGGGAGGTAGGATCGCAGCTGTCATGAATGCGTTACGTAGAACACAGAAACAAGACTGCTAACGTTGTTCGAAGCGAAAAGCAAAAATATGAATTAAATCTAGCTAAAAATGCGAAGGCGAAATCCAAGAGATAGTATAATAACGCGCAGTCCAAAAGGGTGCTTAGGAACGAAATAGGCGCCAATAACCTGGAGGGCGATGAAATAGTCACAACTGACCAGGAGAAAGCCATAGTACTGGGGGATACTTTGGAAGTGTGCTGAGGGAGGATAGAGAGTGGGCTATCCCGGCTGGAGGGGCTCAACAGATCCAGACTATTCGGGACATAGTAGTGACACTAGAGGATGTGCACAGACGGGATTCATCCCGCCATCCCTAAACCACTAGCGGATGTCCTTGCTACACCCGGGAGCCTGCTCTTCCAAGTGTCACTAGCGGACGGAGTCCTAACTGGTGACTGGAAGACAGCTACTGTGTTAACGCTTCACAAGGGTGGTCAGAATTCCGACATAAGAAACTATAGACCAGTAAGCCTCACCAGCATCCTCTGCAAATGCATGGAGAAGCTGATTGGGGAGCACGTATGCAAACATCTACTGCGTTACATCCTACTAAGTGAAGTGCAGCACGGATTCTAAAAGCATAAATATTGTTTCACTAACCTACTTTTTTACCTGAATGAAGTTGCCTAAAAGCTAGCTGAGGGCCATTTCATTGAGGTTGGCTAATTCGATTTCAGAAAAGCTTTCGACTCTGTAAATCGCAGATTGCTCCTTTACAAGTCAGAAGCTTTGGAAATCTGCATAGGTGGTTTACCGCCTTCATCAAAAAAAGAACCTTCGCAGTGAGAGTAGGGGAGGCCAGTTCTCAGGTCATTCGATTGACCAGTGGAGTGCCTCAAGGTTCGGTTCTCGGACCGTTACTCTTTCTTTTATTCATCAATAACCTAGCGGGGTTAACCAGCGCACCTTATTTCATCTTTGCGGATGACGTGACGGTGGTGGGATCGAGTGGCAGGGTTAACCTGGCGAGAGACATTGAACGGGTAGTTGAGTAGACAAATAAGCGGAACTGGGCACTGCATGCGGCCAAATGTCAACTCTTGTCTAAGCAAAAGGATCCATTAGTTACTGTTGGTACGTGGGGCGTATTCGAAGTCCAACCGGTAGAAACTGCCAAGGATCTTGAGGTGGTAATGACTTCGGATTTCAGCTGGGGTAGCCAATGTGAAATCGCAGTTCATACAGCACGGGGAGAACGTTTCCGGCTCAGATTGGCTCCACCCTGCAGAAAACCGGAAATCTTTGTCCCGCTGTACAAAGCAACAGGAAGGCCCCATCTAGAATATTGTGACTAAGCCTGAGCACCTCTGCACAAAAAAGACACCACCTGATGAAAGTGCAGAGACTAGCTACAAGAATGGTAGAGGGGCAGAGAGGTGAACCATACTGGGAAAGATTAAGGGGCCTCAGTTTGTTTTCGCTATAAAGAAGGCAAATTAGAGGAAACCTTAAAAAAGCGTTTAAATTTAGGAGGAGATTCTCTGGAATTCCCCCAGAGAAACTCTTCACTGATGCCCCCAATGCTGGTACTAGTGGTCACGATAACAAACTGATGGACAAAAAGAGTAGGTAAGATGTGAGGTCCAACTACTTCAGCAATAGGATGGTCAACAATTGGAAAAGACTACCTGAGGAACTAGTCAACCTGCCTGGTGTTCACGCCTTCAAATTGGCTTTGAATAAGAGGTGGATAAAACTGTTCCAAATGAGGAGTTCTGAATAGTATGCAAATGATAGGTTAATAGATTGTTTGTGCAATGTGAAACGCTTACAAATTAAAAGTCTGTCTCCTACATGGCGAAAAGTAAGGTTTCTCTTTCTCTCTCTTTGCAGATAGACGGGGAAACCGATCAGTTAAAGAGGTGGATATACACTCGTGAGCAAACCACCGAAGAAATTCTGGACACTCGATTGACCAATGGCCACTACCAGTCCCGTGCAACCTGACCTGACCTTCATGAGTAACACTCGTTTCAGAAGGAAGATGGAACGTGACCTAGTAGATGCGATAATACGAAACGCAGGAGCTGTAGATTCCGTGCGTGCCAGAAATATCCACCGCATCGGAAAGTGGGAACGAAGTCTCACAACATCCAGGTCGTTGTTAGTCTACCTCAGCTCTCAAACGGACTGGGACACCATACTGGCGGCAGCGCACAAAGAAACGGAAGCGATAGATGGTAAAAAAATTACCACGGATACAGGGAGTAAATGGTTACCCCAGCGCGAGCGAACTAAGTTGGCTCCTACCCAGAACGGTCACAACAATCTACCCACAGTTATCGTAAGCCAGTTGGAAAGACAAGTACCATCGCCAGGTATCACAACAAACAAGAGGAGTTCCAACTCCGTAACAAACAGCGTTCTAAGTCCACAGATATTATTACAAACGCCAGAGAGCTCAGACGGCCAGCGTTAGAATAAAAGCGCGAAGTCCTCGAGAATAGACCCCGGGGGTAGGTGGGCTCGACTCTTCCTCAAAAGGGAAGGAGTGATGCAATATAAGCGGCTTCCTGACGAATGCTCGCAGCATATTAAATAAAAAGGACGACCTGGCCATCTTAATTGCAGAGGTCGAGTTTACCTCAAGAACAGAGATATGGCTCTCTGAAGGCTTTGAACTGCGTCGCATTAATAAAAGCTTCACTGCTTAGAGGTCAAACAGACTTAAGGGGAATGAAAGAGGTGCTTTAGTTTTGTTGGTCAGAGACCACATTAAACAGGCACCAACCTTCTCCACCAACGTATCCAAAAATGTCCAAATGGTAGCGTAAACGATAGATTCTCCGGCAGTACTAACCCTGCCTATCAGCACCAGCGTCCTTTTAGAGTCCATTAAGAGTCCATTAGAGTCCCTTAGAGTACCATTAGAGTAATGTTAGAGTCCCAACGAACCATGATTGTGTGCTGTGAGATGTGTCTACGTCAATTATGCCATCGATCAATTCTCTGTCTCACTCGCAGGTGCTTATCTCTCAGACGAGGGCCAGTGTTCACGTCACCCGCATACACAGGCATGATTCATTCAGCGAAGCTACATGCTCCGGACTATACGTGCTCTGTGCCTTGTCCTCCGGGCTAACTACGGGTTAGCTTGATTGAGACTGAAACATTGGCGACGGGATGGAATGTGGAATTATTCTCAATGACAGGAGTAATTTCGTATGGTTTATCCTCGGGTACATGTCTAGTACGAACTTGGTCGTTATGGTGTGTCACTATTCCATTTAGTTTCACACACATCACTTCAATGTTCATCACCTGTGCCACCGTATTCCGTCCAACTCCTAATAGAAGGATAGCTGGCAAAGATGGAGATCGACTCCGGTGCATCAGTACCAATTATTAACGATCACGATTTCCCCAAAAGACCTCTTTTAAATGCCACCTCCATAATGTTACAAACTTATACGGGTCAGCAAATCCCTGTCCTGGGAAACTGTCACGTTCGTGTACAGCATGGCTCAAAGGTTGTGTCCCTACCGATTTTTATCGTTCACAACAAAGGGCCAAATCTCCTTGGCCGAGACTAGTTGAAACAACTGCCCGAACTAATACAGCATATACATAACATTAAAACTGCGGACTTGCTGGAACAACTACTGATCCAGTTTGCGCCTGTTTCCGAAGAAAATGTATTGGGAAAACTAGCCAACTTTCAAGTTACACTTAATACGCGACCAGAGGCACAAAGTTGTTTTTCAAAGTACGCAGTTTGTCATTCTCTATCAGGTCGAAAGTGGAGGAGGAGCTGCGACGCCTCGAAAATGTCGTCATGGCCGTGAGACACTCAGACTGGGCAGCACCTATTGTACCCGTCCAGAAACCAGACGGCTCGGTGCGGATTTGTGGAGATTACCAATTGACGATCAACAAAGAGGCCATAATGGAACATTACCCAATTCCGCGTATTGAGGATCTCTACGCCACATTGGCAGGCAGAGTCAAGTTTTCCTAACTTGACCTAAGTCGCACGTACTTCCAAATAGAACTGCAGGAAGAATCACGGAAGTTTACTACGATAAATACGCATTTGGGGTTATTCGAGTGCAATCATTTACCATTCGGTGTGAATTCTTCTCTGGCAATTTTCCAGCGGGTGATCGACAACTTGGTGAAAGATATCCCAAATGTTTGTGCTTACCTAGATTACATTCTGATTACCGGGCTGGATGAACACACACAGCCACTAAAAACAGTTTGGACACGACTCCGTGAGAACGGACTTATATTGAAAAAATCGAAGTGTGAGTTCTTCGCAGACAGTGTTCATTATCTAGGATATAAACTGGACAAGCATGGGCCACGACCTATCCGCGAAAATCTACGCCCAAGTTTGAACGCTCCTGCCTAAGGAAATTGGGTGATTTACAATCATTCCTTGGTATGTTAACACAATACGGTCCTTTTATTCAAAAATGCTCTACGGTTCTGGCCCCATTGCATAAATTATTCCATAAAGATAGCAAGTGGCAATGGACACAGGAACAACAAGTGGCGTTTAAAGCCGTTAAGAAAGCTCTAGATGAATCTGAATTGTTGGTTCACTTTGACCCCCAAAAGCCTCTTAATGCCCGCTGTGATGCATTCCCCGGGGAGTCGGCGCTGTTTTACTACATGGAATGCACTAATCCAGCGTATGACCTATTGCTTTTACCTCGAGAAGTTTATTACCTGCAGAAAAAAATTACGCTCAGCTAGATCGGGAAGCCTTAGCTGGTATCTTCAGCGTAAATCATTTCATCAATACTTATGAGGCAGAGTTTTTGAGTTACAGACTGACCACAAGCCACTACTCAGTGTGATGGGGGAATTTAAAGGCATTAAACAAATGGCATCATCCCGAATGCAAAGGTGGGCCTTATTTCTATTTGCCTACAACTACAAACTGTCATACATTCCCGGAATACGAAATAAAGTGGCGGATGCTATGAGTCACTTGCCTTCCCCGGATGCACCAGAATACGTGTCAAAACCAACGGAATTAGTAAACCTAGTGCAACACGTAAACAAGGGGCCTGTCAGCTTTTCGGATATTCGTCGAGAGACCGAACGGGATATCAAATTGACTAGAATTAAACGTTTTCTAACTCACGGATGGCCGCGAACCACCGAAGGCCAGGTCGCGGGTTTCACTCAACGAAATGATGAAGTAAGTTTTGAAGATAGATGTATATTATCGGGCTCAGGCATCGTTGTTCCACCTAACTTACCGCCTCAGATACTTGCGAGGGTACATACAGTGCATCCAGGCATTTTCAGGATGAAAACACTAGCCCGAGATTATATTTGGTGGCCTAAGATGGATGAAGATATTGACCGACTAGTCCGGACATGTTAGGTATGCCAGCGGTTTCAAAGAAATGCATCACCAGTTCCCCTGAGTCCTCGGAGTTGGCCCAAAAAACCGTGGCATGGGATTCATGTAGATTATTTTGGTCCACTCGACAACTGCATGTTCTTACTAATAATTGATGCACATTCAAAGTGGATCTAAATTTATCCTGTGTTCCACGCCAGTTTGGTGACTACAGTAAGTTGCCTGCATACATCATTCAGCACATTCGGTATTCCACAGACTTTGGTAAAAGATAACGGTACTCCGTTTACCAGCAAAGAGTGTAAACAATTCGTCCAGGGAAATGACATACGTCGTGTCAGAACTGCCCCTTACCATCCGGCCTCCAACGGGCTGGCGGAACGAGCCGTTCAAACCGTCAAACAAGTTTTACGGAAACAACAATCTGGAACGATAAGGACCCAATTGGCGAGGTTCTTATTGTCATATCGTACAACTCCAGCAGAAAGCACGGGAAAACGTTCGGCGGAACTAACGTTTGGACTTAAACTACTAACGAGACTGAGCCTTGTTTTCCGAGAACCAAGAGCTGATATCTTGGAAAAACAAGGAAAAATGAAAGATAGAAATGACGATTCAGCCAAACACAGGAAATTCGAAGAAGACGACCTAGTGTACACGAAATAACCACATGAGCCATCTTGGGAACCGGGTGTAGTGAGGTGCACTGACGGCCAGAAAAGTGGAATCGAGCTTTCGGACGGAAGAATAGTGACACGCCATAACGACCAGGTTCGTACTAGACATGTACCCGAGGATAAACCATACGAAACGACTCCTTTCATTGAGAATAATTCCACATCCCACCATGAGGACTCAGAACCTGAGCAGACTCTCCGCCGATCAAGCACAGAATCCAAGCCAGTAGACAGATATCAGGCAGAATAAGGTCTAATTACACAAAGGGAAAAGGAATGTGACATGTGTCAACGTCAATTATGCCATCGATCAATTCTCTGTCTCACTCCCAGGTGCTTATTTCTCAGGCGAAGACCAGTGTTTAGGTCACCCGCATACACAGGCACACACGCGGGCGCTCGCCTGCTCGCACACGCACACAGTCACCACGACTCATTCCTATTGGTTGACCTGTTAGTCATTGTCCTATTGTAGATTGTCATGTAACGCATGATTCATTCAGTAAAGCTACATGCTCTGAACTATACGTGCTCTGTGCCTTGTTCTCCGGGCTAACTACGGGTTAGCTTGCTTTCGTAATGGGACTTCTCCATG
>UZAN01042304.1:22192-35025 GCA_900618425.1 Echinostoma caproni
TACTATATCCTATTTTCTACACAGTTCACACCTAATCCAAACATTCCACGGAAATAATTTACACGTTTCTTTCCAAATTTCCAAGCAGTAGCAGTAATCCTAATAAAACGGATTTTTCCCTGGATAAATGCCTCCGGCGGATACAAATTCCAAGACGACTAATACCCCTTAGTCAATAAATCTCTTATGCTACCGTAGCCATAACAACATGTAAACCGCAAATTCAATTTAAGTGATTAATGCATCGACCGTGATATACATGTAACTAAAACCGTCCCCAGGTATAAATAAAACACGATTTAATGGTAAACATATTTCTCTATTTCAAAAATATGCAATTATTCGTTCGTGTAAACAGGGGCTGGCTCATCGGTGTCCAGTGCCGCGTTTTCTTTGTTACTTGCTCGATAGTGACACTTTTCTCATGGTTTCTGGATCCAACGTTGAATTTTTTATGTACTTTAAAGTTAGTTTCCCNTTCTTCGCCATTGCACATTCTGGAAAAATGAAAAAATACAGTTTATTCAAAGAAAAACGCTTACCATTAACTGTACGCACATCGTTTGTGTGTTCCAGGCACACTTTGTTATACTTGCTCTTCTTGTCTATCATCGCTGATATTAAAGGATGCAGTATTGCGTTCATTACGTGTCGGATGAAAACCGCAGCACAAGAACCACCGACATTTGCAATGCACTTCTTCTGAAAAAGTAAGTGTGCAATTTCTGAAAAGCGGCATACTATCTGATTGTAGTATTCCATATCTTGCAGTCTATCTTCGAGTAACCGAAATTTCCCCATTTTGTTAGATGGAAGCTTACAAGACTGCGGGTCGTACCAGCCCTTGAGATACTCAGTGAACTAATCTGAGCCCGCAAGTGTTTCTGCTCCTCTTTCTCAGCGGCCAAATCGAGTATTATTTTCTCAACGTTGTATGTAACACAGAATTATAAAGAGACCTGAGACCTACCGCATAGTCATACAAATGCAGTTTACTCGACGTTAACCACTGAGGATTGAAAACTAACGGTAATGGATAGTCAATAATTTTACATAACAGTGATCGCATTTATTACGGTCTTTGCTGCGTCATCACCGGTAAGAGCATTGGCTTCGATTGACGCGGAATTTTCCGACATGCATCGGTACAAATCAATACCCTGTGTCATAGGTTACAGATTAAGTTAATAAGATAACTTACGAAATGCCTAATGTAGTTTGGCATTGAGAGCTAGACAGTCGACATGCAGCCGGTGTAGGCGGCTCTGGTTCAACCACACTACAGTCAGGCAAAAGGAATAACCTGTTCGGCATCGGTTCTGATTCGGGTTTACTGTCATCCTCCCTACTTGCCTCGGATAAATAATTCGAGTTGTGCACACAGAATCTAAATCAATATAAATAAAATAATAATTTTACATTTTCCTTCTACCAAAGTTTTCCATAACCTAGGTTGCATCGAATGACGGGAGATCCGTCTCCATTTGATAACGGCTGTCATACAAAAGAGCATTGCTGAAGTCCTCTACGAAATCAGACTATTGTTAACAAAACCTACCAGTAGACCGCAGGAACTTCACAGGGAATTATTTTGATGAACTCTGCGGTCCAACTCCTTGAAGCAACAGGCCAATGGGCAGTGTTATCATCGTGATACCACGATTTGCGCACTATCGCAACAGAATTGTCGTTCACAAATTCCACAATTTTGCACATGTAAAAAAGGAAAAACTTTATTTGTTATTGTTTTTACTATATACATATAATAAAAAGAGAAGGAGGAAGGTAAAATGCTCAGTTTATTTTGTAAGTATGTTCAGTGGGAATAACCACCGAGTGATTGGTACACATTAAATGGCAGCATTTTGTTGAGATGCGGGAATGGAACATCTTTGCAGATGCAATAACGGATTAATACAAGTGTGATGAAGGTAAAATGTCACTGTACAAATCTGTACAATGTTCAAGTGATTCAAAAGAAATATAGGAATTGGTGATGTGTCTAATCAGCCACGGTTTGTTGTTTTATGGTGAAATAACAATACTTGGGAAGACAACACATAAAAACAAATGGACCCAAATATAAAAATCCGCCGGAATTCTGTGGGCCTTCAGCGTTCGGAGTCAGCAAACTCGCGGCATTTACGTGAAAAGTCAACAGGCAATTGACGACCAAGTCCTTTTAAAGATACATTCAGTCTGCAGAATGCAAATGATAGTGAGCAAACAGAATGAGAAAGGGGACCAGTTCATCACAAACCGATTAAACGTTTAACAAACCCGAGACATACACAGTGCATGTAATCATAGGGAAATTGTCACAATGTTAACAGGTGACATCTCTAATGGAGAACTGTCTACACAGTGTTCTTCTTGCTTACGCGTACGCAAAGGGAAGTTCATTTAGAGGATTTTCGGCTCAGTGTGGAACGACACATTTGTCCATATATGTACATGGAACAATTCACACAGATTGTGCCTCCTGAATAGATCAACGAGCAATGCGTAGCCGAATTCGGATCCCAAAACGTCAATAAAGCGAATGATCCAGCAAGTTTTTACGGTACTGCATTATTAAACGATCAAATAAGCAAATTAAATCTTCACTTACCTCAAAGTGATCTCCATACAACTTGAAAACAAGAGCCAAGTGTTACCGTGAGCGTAATACAATAAATCTGAACAGTAGAAAATGAGCCTGGATAAAAATAGCATGCTCACTGTCACGCTGCACTCGAACGAGTTAAATGTAAGCGGTCAGGTTGCGCTCAAAACCAATAGGGTACGAATGAAGCAGTAAGAATAAAAGGTTTTGTAGTGGGATTGATGTGTCAGCATACAAGGGAGGTGAAGGTGGTGGCCCGGTGGTAACGTTACCAAATTACTACATCGGGGTACGTGTGTTCGAACCCCACCACCACCGCCTAAATTTCGCCATGGCAGCCCTTTCATTGACCGCTTCCTCCTTCATGAAAATTATATCACTGGGTGTTCAATAAAAAGGAAGTAAAATGAGAGAGAGAAATGTCTGTGTGTGTATGAGGTGAATGGCGTTAAGTGAATGGAGTGTGAAATTTACGAAATGTGGAACCAGGGTGGGATAGCTGGGCTTTATAGTAAGGCTTTTTACAGATCGATCAATACATTGGTCACAGCTGAAGTAGCCAGAATGTTGTTTAACCTGTTTTACAAAGGCTCGGACAGGGGCGTCGCACACAGTGCTATGTGGAACAACGGGAAAACGTCTGCCATCCTTGGTAAGATGACCCGATGCCAGCAACGTCTGCATGTCCGATATGAACTTGTTGAAGAAAAAGTGAACATTTCTCGGCTTATGGTAACCACAAAATAAGCCAACGAGAAACACTGGAGCGTTGGGACCAAAACGTCGGTAGAGAATCGTTCAAAATTGCATTCGGGAGCTACGGAACTATAACATGCCATCGATGTTGACTTGCAAACGTAATTCCCTCACATTGGTGGAATCGAACGTTGCCAGGTTATTCTTAAGGCAAGATGATAAGCTGAAATGTATTTAATCGCCATCCTCCAATTTGATGATGCTCGTCATCCTTGGTGTTTTCATTAGTGTTCGGCAATCCATTATGTAAAATACCCCATTCTTGTAGCATGATGTTTATGTTATTGACATTCAGCTTTCCTTTAATAGTGACTCTTCCTCCCATCTCTGCAGGAGTGGGCGCTGTATTTGGAATCACTGAAACTCCATCCAACTCATCTTAAAAATGTCGAAATGGCAACAATATATGAATCAATGGAATACCAAACCTTCTTCTAACTTATCTACAGCACCTTCTCCTGATTCTCTGTTATCACCAGTTGCAGCTTCGCGATTGACGGTAGTGAATGCATCTGCATGCGCGTACAGGGCATCATGCATTGCTACGAATTATGATATTATTTATTAAAACTTCTTCATTAGACTTAAAACACAATGTACCCCCAATAGCTTCGAGTTGGGCTTTGCGTTCGGCTACTGCTCGGGCGAGAACACGTCTTCTGATAGCCCAGCGCGAAGAACCATGAGATTTGTAGACAAACATGTTGCGTTAAGCGGAAATGCACAATGCCGCGATAACTGAATTAAATGTAATTGAATTATTAAAACAAAATGTACATCTTTATACTTTTGCTGTCATGTTTTCAATAAGTTTTGGTATACTTATTATGTTAAATGTATTTTATTACACACATCTATCTAGCAATTATGGGAAAGAAAACACAGTCGTATTTCTTGAATATGATTGGATATACAGTTTGTGAAACAGTCCAGCCGGGACCCTAATATGACTCTAAAGGGAGGATGGATCAAGCTATCGACCCCTTGGGACTCTAAGGGGACGGTGAATAGATTTAGAGTCCCAAACTAACTCTAATGGGTCTTNGGAAGGGAAACCGTCCCGTGTGCTGGCAGGGCTGGTAGGAGTGTACCAAAGCCCTCGCACGACGCCGCTCGAAAACGTTGAGCTGAATAATAAACTTCTAGATCTGATAAAGACTCCTCTCCGACTATATATCATGGGCAACTTCAACGCCCCAGGAATAAAATGGGAAACCAAAACCAATGAGGGCCCTGGCTTCGAAAACCAGTTAGTAGAACTGCTGCACGAAGGCCGGCTACATCAGCACATAACGTGGTCAACCAGATTCAGAGAAGGGCAAATCCCGTCGATCTAGATCTACTGACTAAGCGGAGCGAAGGCGAAGTCCGGAATATACTCCGTGGGAATCAACTAGGAAAAATGGATCAAATCGTGATCTTGTTCGACCTTATGCGGAAGGGTCCCGCGCCAAGAAGTAGGGTAGCTAGATTATATAGTAAAATCGACCGCTTCGCACTTTTAAGAGACGCCCATGAACTCATTTGGGTTACCGATGGCACATCAGCCACGAAGTCAACGTGACAGCTCAATAAACAAAATATAATTCGATTGACGGACAGACACGCACCGCTGACAGAGTTAAAAAGTTAAATTTTGAAGTACTGGTTCACGGCCAAAGTTCGTAAGGCTTTACGGAAACGCAATTTCGCCTGGCACAGATACACAGTGCTAGAAGCATTTGCGAACTGGCGGAAGTACACGAGGCTAATAAATGAAGCAGTCAGTTTATCTAGATTAGCTCGAAGTCAGTATGAAATAAAACTGGCAAGGGACATTAGGACACAGCCAAAGAAGTTCTATAGCTACGTCCAATCGCAAGCTAGATCCCAAAAGGCCATAGGTTTGCTTATGCGTTTAGGGACAACCACCCTAGGGTATTGTAGACGCATTTGAAGACCACTTTCAGGAAATCTTCCGAGTAGGGACTATCGTAAACAACCGCGTAGACTAGGATATAGCCCTAGCTGGATCATACAGCACGACGAAGTCCTATCTCTGATCTTCGGACTCAACCCAACGAAATCCGCCGTCCAAGACATTCTGCACCCGGTGGTTTTAAAAGCACTGGAACCGGTAATCACTGAACCCTAAACATCACTGTTCAGTCGGTGGATGTTAACAAGTATAGTGCCAGCCGACCGGCGCAGAGCCACCATTGCCCCATCAATAATAAATGGAATGCAGCTAATATAGATCAGCCTGACCAGCATAGTTTCCAAAGTGATGGAGCGAATGATAAGAAAAGGACTAACGGGGTACCTAATAGGCGTGCAATTCTTTTCGAAGGTACAGCATGGATTCCTCAAGGGTGTATCCTGTCTGACCCACCTATTAGTATTTCTAGACGAAGTAGCGATCAGATCACACAAAGGAGAAACAGTCAAAGTTTGCTACCTAGACTTCCAAAAGGTGCTCGACTCAGTTAACTACGTGCTGTGATTGCATAAATTAAGAGGTACAGGGACTCCAACCCAGTTACGTAACTGAATAGCCAGTCTAATCCACAATCGCACATACCAGGTGAAAATACGATCCAAGATCTCCAGCGAAGGGAGAGCGACCAGTGGTGTCCCATAATGGTCAATAATAGGATCACTCCTTATTCTTATAGTTATAAACGACCTTGCAGAGGAGGTGGCAAATTCATGCCTCATCTATGCAGACGACGTCAAAATAGTTAGCGGCTCGTCCACTTGTCAACCAACATAAGATGACTTAGACAGGCTCTCAGCGTGGATGGTAAGCTGAGATCTGCCGTTGAACGCAACCAAAAGTGATCCTGTGCCCGCTGCCCTTTACGCCCCAGATGAAGACGCACATACTCTGAAACAAATGAGGTGTGTCAAAGACCTCGGGATTACAGTCTCAGTTGACTTTGCACCCGGCAAACAATGCGCCGAAGCAGCCCCCAAGGACAGGAGAGCGCTGTTTGCACTCAGAGCTGCAATAACCAGCAGAGAAGCCGATGTATTCATCCCTCTGTATGGGGCACTTGTCAGACCTCATCTATACAACTGCGTCCAAGCTTGGGCTCCCAACCGAATAATGGACATGAGCAGGTTAAAACATTTAACGGGTGGCCACCAGAATGGTTAGTAAAACCAAAGGGCTGTCGTACGAGGACCGAATTCGGCACCTGAATCTCTTCGCCATGCACAGTAGAAGTCTAATAGAAGATCTGATCAAAGTCTTAAGACAAACAAAGAAAGCCGATCTAGGTCTCCTGCCTCTGAGATCCACGAGAGAACTAAGGGGTCACGAATATCAACTAGAAAATAATAGAAGCAGATTGGATATTAGAACACATTCCTTCATCAACAGGGTGGTCAACTTCTTGAATTGTTTCCCCGGAAGACTCGTTCAACTAAACACATTGCAAACGTTGAAGATGGAATCAGATAGAGTATGGACCGAGACCTTTCCAGAAGTGACCTAAAACAGAATGGCAATAAGCTCCTTCTTTTCTTCTCCCTACCTCCATGTTTGACATAAGGTGGTGCGCACCCACAGCATGCACAAGCAGAAACACCTAAGCTTGAGTGTACGTAGGTCGCCCACCGACACGGCGAGAAGAAAGTTTGTTCCCTCTCTTTTTCAGCCCTGCCAAAGACAGGCGCGACAACTACTATATTCGAACTTCACATCCTCCGACGATCGCGGAACTATCAACCGTGCTATAAGCTAGACAAACATATAGCTCGATCGGTCTACCGACGATTCTTTACAGAATCAGGACAAAAGTCCGCTAAAACATAGATTTAGTTGCCTCGGCATACTGTGTAGCAATCAATACAGAATTGGTAACAAGTGGAAAGAACTGAAAGTAGAGAGGCTGCTGGGTTCGATTGTATTGCCCTAACGAAGACGTGGTTGCAGGAGCGGGCAAACGAAAAACACCTTTGCCCGGTAGGTTTTATCACCTACAGAGCTGGCAGGGGAGAGGTAAGAAATGATGGGGGAAGTCATGCTCCTTGTGGCCTCACATCTCGAGCAACTAAAGGAGGAAGCACTCCTTTTTGGAGTGTATCCAGGCCATCCCAGCACACGTTAATACTGAAGGAGATAAGCAAATGATATTTTGTATCTATCAGAGCCCATCAGCAGAGGAGGGTGAGAGTGCTCAACTCCTACGATACATGCAAGGTAGTAACGAAGAATGATAGGGTGCTGACAGTAGGGAACTTCAATTCCCCGGAAGTCGATTGGGCTATAGGGGTATCGGCAAGAGGGATATTTGGGGACAAACTAATGAGCTTAATAGAAGAGAAGAGCTTGATCCAGTATGTGTGCCAACCCACTCGATGGCGCGTGGGGCACAGACCGAGTACACTGGATCCGATAATCACTAAGCACCATGGTGATGTTGAGAATCTCCAAGTAGTGGCCCTTCCGAGGGAAAATTGACCACGGCACTTTGGGTTTCACAGCGCCACTCGGCACTGCTAAGCCGCCTGACAAGTGACGGAGATACTTCAGGAGGTTAGACGTGCCGGCTCTTTAGGAGCGCGCTAGGACTTTGAACTAGTAGGTGGCAGACCTCTTAGTTGAAGGTCCATGGCACCAGGTTAGAGCAAACCCAAGACAACTGACGGACGAATTTGCTCCACTGAGGAGGATAAGAAAAAAGGCACAGCTCCCATGGTGGAACACAGCCCTGATTAGAGCCCAAGTTCTGAAACATATGGCCTGTAAACTGTTTCAGGCTAATCAGGGGCACAGATGATACTTGGTTTACAGGAAAGCCAGGGATGATCCCGCCTGGCTGCAAAAACATCACCGAGCTGGGTATGAAGTGGTGCTCGCAAGATATACCAAAGCATGTCCTTAAGCTTACTTCAACTACTTTCAGTCTAAGGGCCAGCTCAGAGAGTCATTAGGTAGTACTGAACTCTCCCCGAGCACACTGGCCATGACAGCCAATGAAAAGGCCTAGAGCCTACAAAGCTATTTTAAGTCCGCCTACTTAGAAGACGACGGCCACAAACCAGACACCTTGCCCCCGTGCCTTGTACAGGAAATGCCCTAATTATATATCATCAGTGTTGAGGTAGCTGGGAACCCATAAACCTAAACGAAGACAAGGCGGATGGCCCCGACAGACTACACCCAGCCATCATTCAGCCCCTGGCGGATATCCTGGCACTACCAGTTGCGGCACTCTTAAACCGCAGCCCAGATCAGACCGTTATTCCAAACGAATGGAAAGCGGTCGAGGTTATAACAGTATCTTAAGCCGGAAGACCGTAGATACCCGGAAATTACCGACCGGTAGGCCTCCTGTTCATCTTACTGAAGGTGATGGAGAAGTGTATGAGAAATGCCATTGTTAGCCACCTAAACCAGCATCGTCTAGTAGCACCGCAGCAGCACGTGTTTGTTTAACAAGTCTTGCATGACGAACTTGCTGTCCTTCCTAGACGAAGTAACTGACAGGTTAGACAGCGGTGACTCTGTTGAGGCCTGCTATCTAAAGTTCCAGAAGGTATTTCACTCCGTCAGTCATCGACTGCGTTTAATTAAGTTAAGGAACCTGCGAGTTGCTCCGGTGGTGATACACTGGATAGGAAAAGACCAAAGTGAACAAAAATCTACGTGAAATTAGAAGAGTCCAGATCTACCTCCGCCTTAGCCTGCAGTGTGGCACGCCAGGGAATTTATCGGCCACGTACATCAGAACAGACTGTAGACTGCAGCCCAGTTAGAACAAGGGAGCATTTCGCAGAGTTCATCGTCTGTGAAAACGACGTGGACCGAGAGCTGAACGCCTTAAATAGGTATAAAGCAGCAGGACCGGATGGATTGATTCCCACCGTGATTCAGCCTCTAGCAAATGCATTAACGGGACCGGTGACTAAGTTATTTAAGGAGTCCATCGGTACTTGCAGGCTCCCAGAGGACTGGAAAACTGCCATCGTAGTGGTCATACACAATTCAGGCCCTAGACACCACGGTTGTAACTATGGGCCGGTGAGTTTGACCTCGGTCTTCTGCAAGTGTCTCGGGTGGATAGTAAGGAAACATATATGTTCTTATCGGATGGCCCATAGGCTTCTGAATGAAGCCCAGCAGGGATTAACTGAGAAACGATCGTGCCTAATCAACCTGAAGGCATTTATAGACACAGGTCGCCAGGTAGAAGTTTGCTACCTAGATTTCAGCAAAGCTTTCGACTGAGTCAGTCATCAGCTTCTGGATCTAAAGGTGCAGACAGTGGGGATCCTAGGCAAAGCAAGAGAATGGATTAGACAATTTCTGAGCTGTCGCACACTCAGTGTGAGAGTAGAAAATTCTACAACCAAACCTGAGGGAATATCGAGTGCAGTTCCACATGGATCGGTGTTGGGTCCGTTATTATTTTTGATCCTCATTAGCGACCTTGCGAAGGATAGTCAAAATGCTTGCTTCATGTTCGCCGATGATGTGAAGTTAGCTGGGGAAGGTTTGGAACAAGATCTAGATGCAGTTCGAAGGTGGTCGGATAAGTGGGATCTACCACTGAATCTAGGTGAGTGTCAGCTCTTGACCACAAGAGACTATGATGAAACGAGAGGTGTGATGCATTTGCAGCATGTCTCTGAGGCAAAAGATCTAGGGGTAATGATCATGAACGATTTCAGGCCATCCCTACAGTACAAGCGTGTGACTATTATAGCTCGACACAAACTTTTCAGGTTGTGCGCTGTTGTAAGTTGCAGAAGACCCGAAGTTTTTGTACCGTTGTACAAAACCATAGTGCGTCCACATTTAGAATATTGCGTACAGGCATGGGCGCCTTATTTTGAACAGGTCGAACGGTGTCTTGAGAAAGTACAGCGCTTAGCAACTAGAATGGTAGCAGGCCAGAAAGGTAAAGGATACCACCAACGACTGAAGAACCTGGACCAGATCTCCCTGGCCCGCAGACGCATACGAGGTGACCTTATAAAGACATTTAAGATTGTCAAAGGGCTTTCGGGTCCAAAGTTCGAAACCGTATTCTCGTTTGTTCCTGTCCGGGGCACGAGAGGGCATCGGCTAGGATTGGAAAGATGTCACTGTAGAATAAATCTACGAGCTAGGTTGTTCACAAGCAGGGTAAGCCAATGTGGATTAAGTTACCTGAAGCAGTGGTTACCTATAATATTCTTGAATCTTCCAAGGGAGGGCTAGATGAATGCTTGGCAGTAGTATTTCCCGAAGTTGAATGTTTAAAGTTAATTGTTAGGCCTTACTATCCGGAACATTATAAGGGATCTCATACTGCACACTAACATTCTGCCTTTGAGAAACCACTATTGCCTCGAATTGTTGGAAGCCAAAGAAACTGCCGACATCACAACGAACTAGACGCGCGATTGGCAAGAGCCACAATTTGTCCTGTGAGAATTGAACGGAACGAAACTGACGGTAGGCTCGGTGGCGGGGTACCACTACTCGTAAGCACAGAGTTTTGCCAGTGGTAGGCTTCGATTTATTTAACGACACCGAACATACAGGCCGCATCTTGATGTGTCCGTTTGGGAGGTAGACTCGTGGGAGTGCTCTGTGTTTACTGGGCGACGCATACTAATGACATACTAATGGCCGCATACCATTGCACATGCAAACCAGGTAGTTTGACCACTTTCTAAACCGAACCTTTATCAGTACACCGATTCAGCTTCAAAGCTGTATCTGTGGAACACATTCCATCTTGGTACATATCTTAGAAGTATTGTGCTCACTTATTCAGTAGCAGAACTATTCCTCACTTCCATGTCGCCCGAGTGATTTCGCCAAACTTCGCAGTCTATTTCTCTGCATGCTTATCGGTTATATATTCGTTTTTACGTGTACACACCTAGCTGTACATAGACATGTATACATACAGGCATATATCACCCCTAATATTCCACTTTGCCCATTGATTTGTGATATGCTGTTTCTCCCCTTATCCATTCTCAGCTGGGTATTACCCCAGACTGTTCAGTATGACTGTTTTGTTCCAAATACGGTTGGCTTGGACCTGTCGAAGGCTTGGGGTCTAAACCCACAATGGAAAATTCGGCCCCGGTAGTGGTTGTTGGGCACGGCTGTTTCCACGGTTTTGTCTGCATGCGTCCGCATCTCGGAAAACCTATAAACTTGCTGTATTTCTTCCTATTTATCCTTATCCTTGTGACTCCACTTTATCCGTCTATTGTCCTACATTCTGTCTTTCTGTATCTTCTCCCATTAGAGCCGCACGCCGAATCCCCTCAATAACGGGTTAACAGTTACTTCAATTTCGATTGATATACTTACAGCACAGTAATGGTATACAGCACATTCTTCCACACCAACGTTTGTGACCTCGTCCGCTTTGTGTCCCGTTTACACAGCGTTTTCGTTCTGCTCCCTTACCTTCTCCAGTATGTACGTCTTCCAAGTAGTCTATCTGTATACCTGTACTTTCGTTGTACATATGATTATTTTGGACATATGATCATGCTTTGTGCATGCTTCACGGGCTTCGTGAAATATACATTATTATTATTAATATTATTGATAGAGCATAGGATTCTTCATTAGTGTCACTCCTAGATAACTTAGCGAGGGAATCATCGCGAACCCTCATTATGGGCGACTTTAATCTGCCAGAAATAGACTGGGACAACAAAGGCGCGCCAAGGGGCACCGCTGGTGATGAACTCTTGGAATCGGTGCACATGGACTGACGCAGCACGTCAAACTACCCACACGCTTCAGAGGTGGCCAACGTCCATATTGTTAAACTTAGTCGTAACTAGGTACAAAACGGATCGCACTTTTCTTATGACGGAATGACCGTTAGGAAAGTGTGATCATGGGGTACTGCGACTAAAGTTTGTTGCGAGACACGAAAGGCCGAATGTTAAGCTATTGTGAAGCCACTAGCTGAGGTCACACTAGGACTTATCACTGAATTGTTTAAGGCAGCAGTGAACTTCGGGGTAGTACCAGAAGACTGGCGGAAGGCAACCGTGGTAGCAATACACAAGACGGGGTCTAGACAGAAGGTGGAAAACTACAGGCCGGTCGGTTTGACATCAGTACCGTGCAAGTGCCCAGAACGAATAGTCAGAAAAAAAATATGTGCGCACCTATTGACTCATGGACTTCTACCTCTTGCACAGCACGGGTTTACCAGAAATAGGTCGTGCTCAACCAATCTACTTATGTTTCTGGACGAAACTACATGTCGTTTAGATCAGGGTAGGGCAGTGGAGGTATGCTACTTAGACTTCAGCAAGGCTTTTGACTTGGTGAGTCTTACGTTGCTAGACAAGAAACTACCAGCGTTTGGGATAGCCGGGTCAGCGCGTCAGTGGTTGAAGCAATCTCTATACGGGTTTGCAGCTACACATCGCGATCAGAGAAGATTACAAGCGGGGTGCCCCAGGGCTCTGTTCTTAGACCCCTTCTTCTTCTTCTTTTCTTCAACGATCTCAT
>UZAN01042305.1:4624-15577 GCA_900618425.1 Echinostoma caproni
CGGTCTGTTTATGCGTATAACATCGATCGGCTGCTTCTGTTCCTCCTATTGAAAGTTTGCGCATGCTGTCCCATCTGGATCTCATCGGACTTACCAGTTGCCATTTTTCAGTTTTCGCTGACGATGGCTGTCCGAGAATCAACTATTTTCCCGACAGCACAAAATTACTTGATGAAATGTAGCGGAACATACATAGTGTGAATGAAATACTTTTGTGTAAATAACTGCAACTCGTTTGTTCGAAATTGGACCAATTGTTGGTAAATGTTTGAGAGCAATAAACATGAAATGAAATAAGAGATACAAGGAAAATTGAACTTGTTTGTGGTGTGATGACTGCAACTGGTTGGATTGACGAGATGGTTCTCATGGTGTATAACCTTATGACGAAGCATGTCACCGGAGGCCCCATGAAAATAGAACATACCTCTTCATTTGTGTGAGTCTGATAAGCCCGAGTTTTGTCGAACCCTTGAAGGAAATGTGATCAGATCTTTTCCAGTAGATCCGGTAGGTGAGTCATTAGGGCACTGACCGATGCTGTGGAAGAAAATAGCGCAGGTGAAACTCAAAATTCCCTCTTCCTCTGGCCTTATATTCAAACGTGAAATAACGAATTGGAGCTGCTTGTGAATACGGAAAACCATTACAGACTGGCATGGATTGTGACCTCCAGTTGGTTGATGGAATCTGTTGCTCTTATGAAAAGTTGAGGAACAAATTTGAATTCTTTTGGGTTAACTAGGTTTTGCCATATCGGAATTTGAATCAGATTACTTTGTGCATGTTTACGAGACGATGAGATCGATCAGAGAATGTTTCCACTTCAGATAACCATTTGCAAAATGGATCCTGTATCAAGCTGACTGAAAATAAAGGGACGGTGTTTCGATCCATATCAAGTAGATTATAGCGCTGATGTACGTGAAAAATAAGAGGTGCTCAGCCGAAATTTGTCAAATCTCTAGATGGTTTTCTGTGTGGTATAGTCACGAATAATTCTGCATCGCTGTCGGTAGAATGGTGATGCGGAATGCTATTTTTGTCGAAAACGAACCGTGATTAAATGCTAAAACCGAGTTTCAGCTACTTGTTATCTCCGATGTTGCGGCTCTGCTTTGTCTCCCAGACAATTACAGTAAGAGAAAAACAAAACAGGCTCATTATTTTTCGAAATTTGAAGCGCATCAAATTTCCTCTATGAGTGAACTGTATTCGGACATATCCAATATTTGGTGTGCCACTGGTTACCCTTCGTCTGCGAAATCAAAATAGATTTTTCAGGAATAAAACTAATGAATAAGATTTCTTCCAATTCTAGTGGAAAACAAAAAAAGTATTTTCTAATATCAGAAAATATCGCCTTGTATAGAATAAATGAAGCTTGATGGGAGAAGCTAGGAGGCACTGGACTGCTGTTTCGACCTGATTGATCTCCTCGATGAAGTGCTAATCCATCGACCCAACTGAGTTTGGAACCTGGGATCTCAAAAGTAAAACGCAGGTATACAATTCATTCAACCATCAGGTAGCTGATCGACGCGTTTTTCGTTTTCCTTTGTGGATTTTAACCAGATTCATCCCTCGATCATCTTAGTACAAGATTCCTGGGGGCAAAGAAACGGTTAAAATCGTTCGGAACTTGACTGCCTGTTCCGTGATGACAGCAGTGAATTTGATTCTTTCATTTGGAATCTTATTTCCGTGTTCAACGATCAACCTAAAATACCAGATTAATTGCATCACTCTGGGAGAATTCCAACGTTACCAATAAACTTTTTGATGAACTATCCGCATGAATTTGAATAGATCAAAAACGTAGCCGCAACCATCCATTTTCACGCTACGAAACCCATAATACAAATAAGATGGAAGCTTTTCCGAATTTTTGTTGATAGAATCGTCAAACTCCTCAGAATTCAAAAGTAATAAATAAGAAACTGCAATTTTGTTTTAATTTGCTGTATTTCTTTTGACTCGTAAGAAGACTGGTTGTCCAATTTTCAGGAAAGGTAAAACGATTACTGAAACAGGCGTGCTCCCACTGATTCCTTGGGTCGACGGTGAGCTGTACCATTTCGTTCCGATCATTTTTTGCTGATTCTATGAGATAGTGATGTAATACTCAAATTTATGAGTAGCACTTTAGGATTGGGATTGTCGGTTCTTGCAACGTTCGGAAATAAGCAAAATCTTCTTGTGAGAATCTCTGTGTTCGAAATTGTATCTGCAGAAAATGCTCATCCATTGTTGGACTGTTCTATCAATTATCCTGCGTAAGTGTTGAAATTATACTTGATCTGTCTCAGATGAGACGTTCGATTTGTTCAACCCAGTTTACCCATACTCGTATCGTTGTTTGGAACGTGCAGCTCTGCTCAAAATGGCACTGTCTGTTGAAGTCATAATCTTTATGTTTGTTGTGATGAGACCAAATCGATAAGATTGCGAGAGCTGATGAACACTTTAGCTCTAAACTTATCGTGACTCGGGTGCTTAATTCAGTACGCAACCATAAAAATTGTTTCGGGAAAGGGGAAACGAACATCACAGATTAGTTGAAACCGATTTCGTCTTAGGAGATTCACAATGATCGCATCACATTTAGTTGCATCATCCAATCCTAAAGTCTACAAGGAACTTGGGGTGGGTGCAGGGATGCTTGACCGCCTGCACGAACTTTCTTTGGGTGGTGCAGATTAGGTTGTGTAGACAGATTGCTACCTCTACTTGCTTGGACTAGCATCCGACAGCGAGCCTGCCTTGATTGTCAACATGCGAACCACATTCAGGAGACAGCATGCCTCGGTCACGTTCACTGTGTGATCTGTGTCAGGGAAGTGTGAAACTACTTTACTAGTGTGTGTGGCCTAGTCGTTCCTGTGTTTAGGTTATCACATAATGTTTCTTTATCCAAACACGTTGAAAACATCTACATTGCGATCTGAAGACTATTTCAACTTTCTCAGACAAAAGAACTTGCCTTTTTCAAGATAAAATTCTTGAATCCGTCAGAGTATACATTATCCCGCACTGGTTGTAATATTTTCCAGTAGATTTTTCAGTCGTCCTAATTTCCAAATCGCTTAAAAATCTCTTCCGTTACAGTGATATGAGCAAAACGGAGTTCGTTGTTTTATTGTGCACTGTATTTTTTATGTATGTCATCTACTCACGAGCCATTTAATGTTTAATGAAAACCTTTATCGTTATGTTCATCTCAATAAATAGCTCTGAGGCACCCCCGTACTCATTCTCCATTTGGTCTGCTCCATGTACGCACCACCCTTCATCAAAATAGTACCATTTATTGTATTACAGTATCTGACTAAATTGTACCCATATCATTGTGTAATTGAAAAATCATTCCTTGTTCGTTTTAAGTACGGGGGTTATCCACTTTGCTCGGTCAAAAATGCTGAAACCCACTTTGTCGGGTGCTGAAAGTCTTCTCTTTTCACTTGATCTGATTTGAGCCAACTAATAGTTCGTTGATATGTTCATGTTCATGGAGTCGGCACAATCCAGTTGCGTAACTAAAAACTACATCAGTTTTTGGTGGTGGTGGATTTGTCGAAAGGCTAAGGAACAGCTCCCGCTGCTGTTTTGTCCTGGCGGGCACTCATAAGAAGTGTGGTTGCGAGATCCGAGCTACACGATCGGAACACGAACGTCTTGAGCCTGCCACCATCAAAGTTGGGACAGGCTGCTTTTTTATTCATTTTTGTCGTGTTCAAATTTGTCTAGAAGATAACTGACAATACAACCGAACTACGTCCAAAAGTACATTTCTGCCACACTTTTCATTGGGTTAAAACCAGTTACCCCTTGTTCCCTGGAGTTCCAATAAAAGACATCATTGAATGTAACCGTGGTTACTTCTGTGTGGTAGTGTGAGATAGTCTGGTGATCCTAGATTACGGGATGACGCAAACGACACTTTACAGTTTCCGGACAACTGTGATGAGTTTAGCTTCTCAGTTAACGCTAACAAAGTGTCTACGCGTCACAGCTTCTGGACAATGGACCATTGACCGAATGCGTCAACCAACCAGAAACCGTACGGCCCAAACAGAAACTGTGCGATTCCAAGAACACGAGCACGCGATTGGTAGACGCCTGAAAAACCAATGAACTTCTTTTGTACATGTTATCTGAACCCCTTGTTTTCTTCTAATAAATAAAATGTTACTTTTGTGGTCTTTTCCTTGAGTCTCGGTTACGTGGGATACTGTTGTGCAACTGCAAGTGTAATTTAGTGCTTACCTGGCGTCCGTGATTTCTGATACGTAATTCCGCTTTTTGTGCCCTGTGCATACTTCAACTACTACAGAAAGATGATATTAATTTTGGTTGATCATCGTTTTGAAGTTGTTTCCACGCACAATCCTCAATTCCTACGAACAACCGGGGAGCACTCCTGGCACTGCGCATACACCATCCAATCCGGGCTTTGAACTCCGGATCGATTTATCGTATGGTAGTGGTTTGTTACCACTGTTTCTATCAGATCGTACTCAGGCTAACCAGAACTGAACTTACTGGCTGTCATAACAAAGCACCGGACCGAACTCCACCTGGTGATTCTGATTTGGCCGTGTGCGAGTTGGTTGGCACAGTGAGAACAAAACCGTCTTGTACACGATGAGTACGAAGCTCAAAACCCGGACTGGATGGTGGAGTTCTAAGCAAAACGAAATTGGAGTTGACTGCTGCTTCGCCAGTGTACAGATGAACTGAGGATCGTGCAGGTGGATGAAGCTTCAAGGATGGTCGGTACGAATCAAAACCATCTAACGTGTTCATAAGAAGGAATAAGTAAGATGTATTGGCAGTCTCTTGTTAAGTTACATCCGTGGTAGACTACTGTTCCCAATAGTTCGGAAATCCAAAACCAACCAAAGACCCAATAACACGTCCTGTTTATACAATGTCCGTCCCTCAGCCCCGGCAGGTCCCAATCTCTGCTGCTTTCTCCGAAAATCGTTTACCTATGTTTGGCTTGACCAAAAACAAGCGATGCCACTCTCAACCAATGAGATCTCATCGAATGTGACGCACACATATCACTGTTCACGGATTGGATAACCCTTGGGGGGAACGCAGACCAATATCAAAAACTCTACACGGTATTAGTTGACGTGAAAAATGCGAAATCGCCAATCTATCGGAGAAAAGAGGAATGTTTCCATAGTGAATTTCATCGTATAAAGCGTAAAAAGAAAACCTAAGAATCATTGAAAAGCTGTGTCAATCTGGTTGAGTCTCATCAGCAGTGCTAATTTATTGACCCAACCAACGATGGTGAATTCGGGACCTCACAAACAGAACATTAACAAACTACGTACCCGATCATCATATAGCTGATCAGGGCATTTTTCATTTTGCTTTTCCGTGATATCGAACAACCAATATTTGCGAGCTTATTGCGGACACCAAACCTACCACATCTCAGCACTAACCGACAGAGTTAGGACTTGGTTGAAATCATTGTNGCCCCCCCCCCCCCTCGGAATGCTGACTACATGATAGAAGTGGAAGATTTGATTGCACGGTAGGATGAACTCGATCCTATAAGGAGCAAACTGAAAATCCAACCATGTCGAAACATCTTCTCAGTTGCAAATGCTCATACCATGTAGACGGTTTGAGTAACAATATTGGCAGCTTGTTGTTGTGTAACAACAAATACCAGAGAAAACTGTAGTTCATGGTGACTGTAATCAACTCTAAGCGAGAACAGCAGCGCAGCTTGTTTTTTATTATAATACTGACAATCATTTCATATCAAATTATAAAACGTGTCCCGTATCACATCGTAACAAACATACAGAGCACCCCATTCCCTCTAAACAAGTGTTCGTTCTGAACCAGCCGGGGTATTTCCAGTCAAACACAAAACAAGCATGTTACATTCCAAAACAGACCATACCCCAAATTTTGCAAACAGGAGATAGACGAGAATGACCTGAGTGTATTAAACACACTCATATTTGACGAGTTTGAGTGTCGGGCATGTACCCAAACGACACTGGTTCCCAACATTCCGGGGTCCTTGTTTATCCAGGTACAGAAATAAGCCAATTAGCATATTTCAACCGATACCCACCCCAGTCAATACGTTTTAATTAATCCTTGTGCGGTAAAACCCTATAGTGTATTACCTTGAGCAAGTAATCGCAACACATGTACGCAACACAGGGGCATAGCTTTCGAGGTGCAATGAGTAGAAACGACCCCCCCCCCCTCCTCTGAACTGATTAATCACAAAGTTTCAATTAAACGTTTTCTTTTTACTTGTATTTTGCCCCTATAGTTGTACGGGTCCTCTGTACTCTATCCAGAGATGTTGAAAAAGGACTTTAAATTGCTTTCCAGAACCTAATACAATTATCAAAGTGTAGAGGGATTTACCATGAAACTCTCTGTCCGTTCATCATTTCACAACATACAGAGTCATGCTTTTCGTTAGCCACAAAAATCATAAACAATCCTTCACATCCGTTACATCGAGATCTGATTAAGTGTGTGTCCTTCTTTTACGCCCGGTCCCATTACAATTGTATATTTGCCCGTACGACCGCCTATCGGTCTTTTGTGGTGCCCTAACTTGCCCGATTTCTTGTCAGCCCAGAACGCATCGCTTCAGAACTGAATTGACTCATATCGTACACTGTTTTCTTTTCTCCCTGCTTTCCACAATTCTGCTATAATTTTGCTTGATCATTGTTGGTTAACTATGTGGCTACTGAATACCCACCGTTCGGGGTGCATAAAGAAAATACTTGACTTGACTTGGTGAGCAAATTAGGAGAAGTGTTTTTCCATGTAAACTCACTTGAAGGTCACTTAATGTATTTAAACAATGTCGTATAAATATAAAAAATTGGGTCCAATCAGAAAAGATATCTCCTTTTAGGTGGTTACCGTTTATTATTCCTAAATGACATAATCGAATGACAAAAACATGCTCATGAATGTAGTTTTCTTTTTAGCTCAGTTTCGATGAAGAGTTGTGCGCAAATGTGCGAACGTTTAGCTCACTTCACCGAATCATGAAAGATTATTGCGTAGTAGGAGCGAGGATAGAGAGATAGAGATGCACAATACATTCTCCACGACAGATCTAAATTTTCATTCATTGTGGATGAATTAGTGTTTGGATGTTAGGATGAAACAGAAACAGAAACAGTTCTGGCTGGTGGTATCCCTGGTGCGAACAACTTGTAGTTGATAATGATCAAAAAATCACAAATGCATGTGATTTGTACATGCCCCGCCCAAAACATTAAGTATATAAATGCACAACCACACACTAGAGATACACTAGTATTCACTTACGTATATATTTATATCTATCCACACCCAAACGAACGAACACAAACCAGACACAGGAAACCTTGTAATAGTATCTCGTGCAAGCTTTTGTTCGATGTAGGATACCCTAATCCGGTTCGATTGGAAATCTCATTTTAGATAGCAGCTTCTTCAGATTACGCGCTGCAAAACAGCTGCGGAACGAGCGTCCAATTTTCAGGCCCTTTCAGACTAAGCCATCGAAACTGCTACGAACGTCTATTGCTTACGTTTGGATGTTGGGAACACTTCATGGGGGGGGGGGGTAGATACCCGGATAAATAAACCAATGCAGTCTGGTTTTTATCAGCGCGTTTTTTAATGATCTCTTGTGCATTCATTGTATCAGATTGTACAGCTCAGTAAGTGAGAAAGAAAAAAACGAAAACCAGACAAATGACTGAGAATTGTATTTTGCACCTGACCTTCAAACGAATAACAGCCAAAACCATACCTGGTCTCCGGAATGGAATGCAAATTGTGTACACAATGGAACGTTCACTAACTATACATTTCCTAGACGGGATTATTGTCCCAATAGAGTTTGGTATCCGATATCGAAGCGGAAGGAGCATGTATATGGTAAACCAACATGCGAACAAAGAAAAATTATCTCTTCAATGACTTCGCGGGGAATTATCGTTCACGGTATACATTCTCCCTCTCTCTCTCTGATGCACACATTCACGGCTCATCCAGGTATGGCGTCTTCCGGTGTCAGTCAGTCAGTCAGTCAGTCAGTCAGTCAGTCAGTCAGTCAGTCAGTCAGTCAGTCAGCCAGTCAGCCAGTCAGTCAGGCTCTCTGTCTGTCTGTCTGTCTGTTTTTAACGGATCCCCCTTTTAAACATATTCCGATCGTCAGAACATCAGCAAGATAACTTACACATATAAATCTAATACACCAAGTGATTGACAAGTCCTGATTCCAAACCGTAAAGTCCGGAATAACAAACAAAATTGAGACATATCTGATGAGAGCTAATCCAAGGATTATGCATTATTGGGTAGACAATTTATTGTATGCCTGAATTTGGATTCATTGGCTTTCCAAAACGGTACAATAAATATGCAAGCCACTGAGGATTGGTGTCATGCCAACTCCCGGGTGTTTATTGAAATATGAGCTAGTGAACAGGCTAATTATTTAATAATGTATGTGAAACGGCGTTATAGGCAGTTCGGTATTTGTTTAGCTTGCCTTCCCGGTTACCTGATCAGGCCTTCTTCTGTGCGCCTATTAGTCGCCTGGCTTTTCATACTTTTTCGGTGTGGGAATGAGGCATTCCGTAGTTCAAAGTCAAAATCAAAGTTTAAATTATGGGAATTACTGACAAGCTCATGCTTCTCTTGTCGTCCATAAAATATTTGCACAATTGAATCGTTTCACGAAGAAGAAAAGAATCACCTACAGTTTCAGGTAGGAGATTATAGAGAATGTAGGCTTCAATGAATATGCGTTTGCTTTATTGGTGTAGGAATGTGAGGTGTACCAAGTTTTCATCGAGTCTCTGCTTGAAGGATTCAGTGGTTAGTGCACAAACGACGTGAGATGGAAGGGTGTTCCAAATACTGCATACTCTAACTTTAAAGGATTGGTGCCGGCATTCCAGTCTATACTTTGGAATCATTAACTTGAAACGGTGTCCCCCAAGGTGTACATTGTTCGAGAAAATGAGTAGCGGATGGTTTGGATTCTGCAGTATTTGATACGTCAAAATCAAGTCTCCCCAAATTCGGTGGTATTGAGCAGAATATAGTACCAATGATCGTAATCTCTCCTCATAGGTGAGGCAATGCAATCCCTTGACTATCTTGGTGGCCATCCTTTGTGGGCCCTCAAGCATCTTGCGATCATGTTTCATCCATGGGCTCCAAGCTTGGATGGCGTACTCTTTGTACGATCGAATGTACACCGATAGCAAACGCAGGGACAGTGCTGATTCAAACCGACCAAAGACTTGCCTAAGTAAGCCGACATTCTTCACAGCAGCGGATGAAGCCTTGGAGTAGTTGATCGAGCAGCTTACATCCTCTTGAACAACAATATCTAAGTCTCTTTCACTCTAAGTTCAACACCGTCCCGCGTTCACGGACGAATGTAAATGCGGAAAATCAGTGCGTTTCAGGTGAGACAAACAAATCCACCTAAAACGGATAAATACAACTGATACCGCACTGTTGGACGCGAACCACACCACTGACGACATTTTACACGTCAAAGATCACCATGTCCACTTCTATCTCTCAGTGTACTCCAAGAGATTTGATTCTCATTGCGTGATGCAAGATAAATAATACCGACTCTGGTTGGGTTAAATGATAATGTTTGATGGCTGTATTGATCGAATTCAAGCGAGATGGTTCTCATTTTGGAAATACATTTCGCGGAATATAACAGCGGCACACATTGAATGAAAACGCAACTTAGCGAATAAGCTTGTTTTCGCGGACTCATCAACTGGCTAATACATCGAAAGGGATAAAATCACGGAGTTGGCTAGCTGTAAACTAAGAACAGCGATAGAGAATACACTCCGTGCGGCAAAATTACGTTTTGTATTCTCATACAGACCAATCCTGTGTTCGTAACTAAAAGACAGGATTTCTCCTCCTGCATTCTCATTTTGGGTTTTCCCCGTGGGGCAACGTAAATCGGCGGCACAAACAGGAGCGTGTAACTACAAGAGTTAGGGAACATCATCCGGCCGGGCTGAACACTGGTGTGATGAAAGCTATTACAAATGCCGTCGTTTCACACGTCGTTGAATTTGATCTCACAGTGAGTTCGAATGAAGCATTTCGGCCTCACTACAGTGTTTGGGATCGCTGATCAAAGCCGACTAAAAATCACATCCTACCGCAGAGACTGTTTGAATTCCTGTACATAATACCAACTTGTATGTGTGTCAAGTTAATCAACCTCCCTGCCTCTACCCTACTCATCGTCCTCTTTCCCATCCCACTCCAAATCACACAAGTAACACGGACCAAGCATAAATTCCGATGGTAAGATCAGACACGCCGGGTTAGTGAAACTGATACAGAAAATAAAAATGTCTACACTTGAATATTCATTTATTTTGTTTACTCTGTTCTACACAATATAATACTGTATAAAATGTGATGCATTAACCAGTGGATAAATCACCGAAAACAAACNTGTTCGCTGAAATACATTTCAGTTTGATCAACTGCTAATAATACAGCAATCTATAACTTTTCCCATGAAGCTTTAGTCAGAACCCACAATACGTTAGCCTTAACCTGCAATCCTTTTTACAAAACCCGTATTGCATTAGCCACAACCTGTAGTCCTTTAGCCTCGACACACAAACTTTAGTCATACCGCTGTAGATGAGTCAGATCAAAATTATCCGAATATACTCTAACGTCAATGAATGTTGAAACATTTTATTTTCTACATACTGTGATGTTGCAAAGCTTGGTTACGAAATGAGAAGATGCGGCGGTCGAATGCTGCACCACTTTTGATTAAAGAAAGCTTAAACGAACCATCATCAAACCATTGGACACACATTATACAGCTTCAGTGTTTTTCCATGACATGCGATAATCCTGTGAGCGAAAATCTCAGAT
>UZAN01042305.1:21283-37233 GCA_900618425.1 Echinostoma caproni
CATATTATTTAATCGCCCTCGTTTCTTCCAATAAACAAACTACCATCCCCATGGCCTTTTCCTCGCGTCTCAGTCACATGGAATATTGCATGCTGTTGCCATTGCGGTCAAGTGCTTACGTGATCCAGTTCGTAATAGCTGATCCTTGATTCGTGCTCCGTGATTAGTATCGGGTGATTTGTATTCCGAGTCCAGTGCGTATTGCTACTATAACCGCTACGACCATCACACCTCTTTTAATTACATGAGTGTTACCATCATCGCTAGTGATCCACACACATTTACAATTGTATGGGAAAACTGAGTCGTCTCACCCTGGAGCTACGCAAACTCAGGCACAACTCAGAAAACCATAATCAGTTTTGTTCTCTTTCGTTTTCCAATGTGTTCTCCCATGATACTCTACTACACCCCTGTAGTGATTTTCGACTTTTTAAAACAAGATTTCAAAACCATTCATCGTGCATTATTGATACTCAGCTGAGTACCATTGATCTCGCCTGATTGATTAATCCTAGAACTTAATAATGGTCACATCAACTGTCGAATTAAATTTGTCAATAGAATTCTCGACGACATTCTTCACTCATTGCATCCCGATTTATCCTCTTGTCATTCCCATCCATCCACACACTTCTCCTTTCGGCATCCACTCTCTCGTATTTACATTTACAAGAATTCCACCGTATCCTACCTTGCCTTACTTCTAACGAATAAGGAATAGGTTGTTATTGAATTACGTCAGAATCTGAGTACATAGAAAACAAGTATCAGCGACACTGCTCACGTTGCACTTTATGCGAAATTGCATGTCTTATTCGGTTTGACGACCAGTGTACATTTTTAACGGAGAAATCAGCATATAAACTTACACGAGTTGTATGAATACAAATACATATTACTAAAATTAATCAGTCCAGTTCATTCGAATGGATTTGTTTCCATCCAATTCCTATTTGACCTTGAACTCCCGAGACAGAAGACATCTCATCGATGTTTCCCTCTACTAGTGCTCATGTGTGTCTGTGTGTATTTCTCTGCGAGAGCAGGAATTTGACAATCCCTTTTTGCACTGATCAATGTCCCGAAGTTTTCAGGTCAAACATGTCCAATGGAGTGTGTGCGAACGTGCGCGAGCGAGTGAGTTCTTGTTCAAGTCGATTGTGCGTATCCTATTCGTGTCTGGCTATGCGCCAATGATCTCTGCTTCGGTGCACCACTAAAAAGGAAGAGGACACTCGTGTGCAAACAGTTTCACTTCGCCATTCACTCACCTTTCCCGAGACATACATACAAATAGTTAATGTACATGCAATAACCAAAAACCTACCTAACTCCCCCTAGCTCGCTCGTTCACTCACTTTCTCTTAGTATTTCACGTCTGGGCTGTATCGATCCAAATACCAACTACTGAAGTTCAAATATATGCAACTTGAAACTTTTTCCAGAACAATGTAATGTTAGAAACTCTTCTAACATGAGCATGTCATATTACACATTCAACGTTTGAAGCACTGAATCCCCGTTATTCATTGGATCAATAGGGGAAGAAGACAATTGTCACAAGTTGTTAAGATTTCGTTTAATCTTTACAATTGCTGAGTTTAAAACAAACATGTACATGTGAAACACATATGGGGTCGTTCAACTGTAGTGAATGAACGTGTACAAACATACAAAGACTACTAAACATAAAAGTAGAAGGTCAACTCCACGGTATGTGAACTGATAGTATCAAAAACATTTCGGTCAAAGTCAAAGTTTTATTATGGGAATAGCTTACAAGCTGGTGCTTCTCTTGTCCCATAAGATGTTTACACAGATGAATCGTTACACATCGAAAAAGGAGACGCATAGAGATCCGGGTGGGAGATAGAGAATGTAGGCTACAGTGAATTTCCTTTTGCCTTTAGTGCCTTTAGTGTTGCATAAGGTCGGGATGTAATCGAAAACTTTGAAGTATGTGCGCGTATGTTTAACTCGACTGATAACTATCTTATCTGTTTCAAAGCTGAGTTCCATTAGGGCAAAACACAGTCCGGGAATACTATTATCCCACCCTGTTACTCTTCCATTCCTCAATGACCAAATCACTTAGATTGATGAAATATGGTATGATGATGACAAAATTCCTCACCTTGTATGAAAACCCAACAGATTTTTATTAGGACCACCCTAAGTTGGTTTATTCTAGTGCATTCTTTATTCGGCACGAGGCAGTCCAACCTCGAATGCGTCGGACGATGTGCAAATATGTAATACTGAACAACGATGCCCCTCGTGCACAGTAATTGAACAACGAACGTAAAGTATTCGAAGTAGGCCCCAAATCACAAATCATAAATCACGGACGCTAGTGAAACGCTGAATCACACTAACACTTGCACGCAGGTATCTTCCGTCACCGAGAAGAACGAAAAAGGTCATAGAATTAGCCATTTGTTTTTTGAAAGAAATCAAGGGGATTAAATAAGATGTACAAATGAAGTTTACTGGTTATGTAAGTATCCACAAATCACTTGGTTGTATTCTGGAATTCATACAGCTTTAGTCTGGACCGCACGACTTCTGATTGGTCGGCACGATTGGCCTGTGGTTCGTTGTCCGGAGTCTGTAACGCGTAGACGCTTCGTGGCTACCGTCATCTGGGAGGGTTGACTCATCACAATTGTCTAGACACTGTAACACGTCGCTCTGCGGCTGGGTCTATTCCGTGAGCACGGATCACCACAAACCGAGTTCGAAGATTCGTCATTGGTCGAACCAGACTGATGGTAGATGGTTCATGGCTATCTGACTTGAGGGAAAGAAACACAATGATCTGGGCATCACTTTTCGCAGGATTTCTGGAGCAGTAGTTCATCGAACACCGCATTTTGGTATAACGCTAGGGACAGTCGTGTTACCGGAGGAATTGACGTGTGCTCAAATCACTAGACGGCTCTTGCGCTTTGCTTCAAATCAGGTAAAAAGAGCTTCGAAATTCTGGTGATCATTACACGTGGGCGTGAGTGTGCGGCGCGCACAGCAATGGATATAATTTGCATCATAATTACAATCCGGGAAAATGAAATTAGTGCTATGGATAACAGATCACCTTATTATGACTTCCGAATCGGAACATCAAGCTGATGGACTGGTCAGCTCACGGCCCGGTTTGAATCCCTACTGAAAAAACCTGCATTCTATGGATGACGTGGAGTTACGAATATTAAAAAGTTTGTCATATTGTTCAACAATTGACCTTAAAAACAAAAAACAGTTTAGAAGTTGGAGCTATTCTCGACCTGACTGGAAGTATGCTTGAGCGTCCTGTTTGGGTCCTAACAAACAGGAATTAGTCCGCTTCACAATCATTTGTTTGCTGGATTGTGGTTTATAGCATTTCGTAATCCTGCGGGACACATTTTTGAGGTGAATCAGTTATTTATGGGTATAATTCAAATCCTTTCAGTTTTCCTATACGACAGTTAGTTGTGACATCACCATAACCTATTTGAATAATTTATGTAATTTAGGTACTAAGGACTTCCAAACCAACTTTTTAATCTGATATGGCATAATGAGTACCTAGCATTAAACTACCCTTCCTCACTGCATTTGTTCAAAAAGTGTAGTTCTGTGCATGTGGTGTTTCATCCCCCCTGTTATTTCACTCCTTTCTATGTTACGACAGGTAATCTCTTTTGAAATATGACAATCACAGTCCATTACGCGAGTCTCTGTAATTGATTCGATATATACCTGACTGACAATTTTTTTCACGTGTCTGACTGACTGGTCAATAGGACCAATCACGTGATCAATAATTGCATACCCTATGTGGGTCGACTTTGCTTGAGTGATATTGGCTATTGATTTAAATTTCTGTCTCTCCCATATGTCGGGCGAGATTGGGGGAGAGAGAGCTTGCTGCGCCTCATCACGCGCGCCCATAAGATTGAGACTACTCGGACATAACTGAAGACAGCTTAGTGATTGAGACATACATTTTGAAGTTTTCCGAACGTATGTCACAACTAAAATTAAAAATCGAGAAGCTTTTAAGAATAGATTAACTCAGTTGGAATCAAAGTTTCATTCTTTGAATTGTTTGCAGTGGACCAATCGATAATAGATTTCAACTATTTTCTTATTTCCTATCACATTAATCAACCTATAAATTTCGTTGGGCACGATACTACCAGACACTATTATGTCTATCCCTTACTTGGGTTCTGTAACTGGTTTATAAGCTATACTCTAGTACCAATGGCCTATGGTACACTATAGAGTTGACCCATCCACCCGAGATGAATAAATAGTTAGGTGTTCCAATACACGCTTTGCTGAGTGAGCAAAGGTGCACCAAACCTGTCTCACGGATTTATTTGTCCACCGTTCATTTGAAACAAAAAGTGGAGAATCACCAAATCACGGTTTCTGAGCCTTTTGCTGGGTCCTGAACGCACACAATTCATTCAATAAACTCGTGCGAACAACTCTATGTGTATGTATGTGTGAACCTTTCAATTTTCATTGTATCAGATACACCATAGTAAACGTTTGTGCTTCGATTCGCTCCTCATCTGATAAACTTCTCTCTCTGACCCACCTGTTAATTTGGTGCCAGCAGTTTCTTCAATCACCGTCACAGGAGACAATCCAAGAACAGAGTTTCTACAGTTTACTGTACTTTGTCCTGGTTTCTTGAAACTGCTATCCTTGGAAATGTAATGAAATCAGTTTTTCACATGACTCCTGTTTTTGGATGAAAGCTGGAAACAATTATACACTTTGGAGGGTTGAACTAACACCAACATTATCAGTTTTTGGGATATATGATTATGGTTGTTAAGCTCGAGTTCCAACCACGACCCGTAACCCAACACAAAACTCAGAACACACAAGACAGCGGGCGGATCGGAATCCGGGTTAACGATTTAATGAATGATTGTGAGAGTACATCAATCGATTAAACGATGACCGACAATCAGGTCAAGCTGACGCATAGACAAAATGGATTGGAGGAGTATTAGTCTGTGTCTGTCGTGAACAGCTGTGTCACGTGATTGGACGATCAGTGGGAACTGATAGGCGATTGCATACGTAGCAGTGGTGATCCAGGCTACTTGATGACGCTTACCCTGGAGCGGCGCGTTACAGTCTCCAGACATCTGCGATCAATCAAGTTTCAAATTTCAATGACACGCGAACGGCTTCCGAATACACGCCATAGACAGATCGTGCCGGCCAACCTGAGATAGTGCAGACAGAAGCAGAATTAGGCAAGCAGTGTTGCATAACGAAGTACGAGCAGCCATTCTTGTGGCCATTTCCTGGCGTCTGGTTCACGTGAAATATTGCGAGCTACTACTACTACTACTACTACTACTACTACTACAACTACTACAACTACAACAACAACTACTACTACTACTACTACTACACCACATTCTGCACTGCCGATAAGTTTTTGATGGCACTGAACGCCTTCCAGCCGCAGCAGGAAATGCAACAAAAACAACAGAAATATCCGCTTTCATCTATGTCGAAGTCAATCAATCAAACTTAAATGCTGATAACTTATATAGCCCTAACCACAGTCATTCCCCCTTTGCTGAAACGTGGATTTCAGACAGACAGACATAAACCATTTTGTCTATCATACTTTGATATTGAAAAACGAACCTCCTGTAGAACATTAAAACTCCCGGTGGGAGTGAGGAGATGACGTCTACCGTATTTCATGTTCTGCCCGAGTACAATCCTCCAGCGATATGAGCTGCTCATCAGCAGGGACACGATAGTCTAAATGCCTGTCAAGATGTGAAACGCTAGTGGGGAACAAATGCTGTTCGAAATGTCGATGTGGAATTGCCCAAAGGAACTGGATTGGACGATCCGTGACTATTCCTGTCGCTAACGGAGCGGATGGAATAGAATGAAAAAGGGAATGATTATTTTTGCACCTTGTTATTATATTTATCGGAATTAATGATGAGCAAAGGAAACATATTCCCTGTATCGATTTTGATTTTCTACATAATAACTATTTATGTGACCTAGCCAACACAAACAGGGTATTGATTATGCCATAATCAGTGAAATTTGTTTGTTCTTTTGTCGTCCGTTGATCGTGTTGCAACCATTTCTAATGATAAACTGACTGATTACGAGCTGTTCTAGGTTAACCGGACTCAATACAATATTTATTTTCTGCACAGGCTTAGGAATGAATCCGATTTTTATAGAGGGAATTTGTCGTGTATAAAAATTATTACAGTTCTGCGATATTGCTCGAATTCACCGTTAGCAATTGGTATTCAAATGTACCGCCATACATGTATAAGACCGAGAGGTGTATGATTTCCGTGACTCATATTCCCTTATATGCATGTTATTTCAGGGTTTGGTGGTCTCGGGAACTGGAACGGACCGTGAGATGCCGGTTTCTGCTAACACCAAAGCCTCGTTGGGTACCTATAGGTGGATTCGCAGCTTCTAATCGATGTTTTTTTCATTTCTGTTTGCTCCATCTACAAACCCTTTGCACGGAGAGTAAGCGAGATGTTTCTGACCCGATGGGGGGGGGCGTTCAGTTATGTTTGGGCTTGTGAATACTCATAGAATTGGAACTCTCATCATTGCAATAAAAGCAAAACTCACCTCGGATTTTCAGAATCACTTTTATTTGCAACTAACTAAAAGCCATAGCCCCTGAAAGACAGGTATCTGTTTGTGATAACCAGAATAGCCGCAATTCGCGAATCAAGGATTGCAATTGTAGATGAAGCAAGGAATCTCACTGGAAATCGCATCTCGGAATATTTCGTCACCGAGACGCAAGAAAACGGCCAAATAAGCAGCGATTATTTTATTAAAGGAAACCAATGGGATAACTGTAGATGAAAATAGAGATATAATTGGGCAAACGCGCACTAACCAAATCGCCGTTCGTGTTCTCTGAGTCACAGGGTTTCCGTTTGAATTGCATGACCATTGACCGATAGAAACGGTTGGCCTGTGGTCCGATGTCCAGATACTGGAACGCGTAGCCTCTTGGTTAGCGTTATCTCAGGCGGCTGACTTGCGAGACTGACATTAGGACCCATGAACAATGTCATCATTTCGACGCCATAGAAATACCTGGATTATTGGATATGACAAACTCATCATATCGCGCCATAACGAAATGGTTTGCCTAACCTCTCGATCCTTTCAGGAAGAAGATATCAACACATAACTCGAGAGACACTTTCCATTTTGTTGATAAGATAAAAAACCTAAACCTTTCTTCGCAATCTATGTGCTCCTTAAGCTTAACCTCGTTATTCACGAACGTCCAACTAGTCGAAACTATTGAATATTTGTGCATCTTTATGAAGGATCATCTTTTGGGCACTGAAATACCAGTGAATAATCTCAAGGAATTATTACTCCGATGCACATTTGATGTGCAATTAATTTTTAACAATCATTTGCACAGACAAACTGATGAAGTAGCTATGGGTTCACCTGTGGGTCCACTTTTGGTCGATATATTCAAGGGTAGTTGAAGAACAAAAGCCCCCGACCACGCATAAAGGATTTCCAAATGTACTGCAGATACATTCAAGATATAATCCTTGATACTGACGGAAATGAAAATGGTGACTTGGATGTAATACTGACATCAGTTGACAGTTCTCATCGACCCATAAGTTTTACTATCGAAAATAAAGCGAACGAATGCATCCTGTTTCTGTGTCTTTACCCATAGAAACCCATATGAATCTGTCCGCCAGAACGTTCACATAAAACTAACTTGGATAGAAAAATACATTAATTTTAATGGTTTCGCATAAATCAATCAGAAAANNNNAACTTAATACACTGCCTAGTGAGACGATCGCAAAGAACCTGCACCCCGACACCCTAATGGACGAAATGAAGCAAATTACAAACATTTTACGAGTGAATGGCTGCCCGGATCACTTCCTTTACAAACATCTAACAGAAACACCGGAGAATCCAGAAGTGAGCTCANGCTCAGTAATCAGAAAAACCCAGTACCTACAATTACCGTACACGGGCGAGAAGGAGGCGGACTGGGTCACACGATCAGCAAACCAAACGCTAAGGAGAACATTCACTACGGCAGTACTACGCATCAGTTTCACCACATCACCAGTAATTCGTTTTCATCTCAAATACAGATTGTCCCCTTAGGCCACATCCATGTGCATTTACTTGTTTACTTGCACCTGTGGGGCTAGCTACATAAGTCGGACAACAAGACAATTGTCAAAGAGAGTGAAGTAACACCACCCTCGATGGTTAGCACACACGGAGAAACGAAGACAGCAAGAAGCGCGATATGCCAACACCTGCTCGAAAGTAATCACCAAGTGAACATAAGTCGACCGTTCTGAACCGTTTATCTTATTCTATGGTTATCATCTAAATCACTTTATCTCACTGTGCATGGCTGAGACAATCGTGATCAAACCGCTTGAACTCCCCTCCTTTGTAATCAGAATCATTTGTCCAGGCCTTATCTCTACCATGGCTAGTCGATCAACGACAAACCGATGCGACCGTGGTACCTGGAAAAATGTCGTAACCAAGTGGAATCTCAATCAAAATGCTGACGCTGGTAGGGGCATTTATTTCACAAACAACATTGAGGCGTCTCGCCATATAAATGTAAATGGCCAGTTGATGAATTTATCGAAAAACAGCTTGTTTTGCCGATCGGATTTTATTTCAAACTAGATCATAGTTTACCATTCTCAATTGTGAATATCTCTCCGTCTCTCAAGGCCGAATTTTCCTTGTCGTAGATAGCTGCGGCGGCACTCCGCTCGAGTCATATGAATAATTAGAGTTAATTCACGTTCTCTTGTGTTCATATGTTGCAACAAGAGATCAGTGTGCGTCCATCAAAGCAAACACAGGCGATAGATTTGCCCGCTCAGTCACATCTAAAAAAACAACCACATCTCAACCAACCAACCAACATGATGACAAATATGGATCATCTCGGCGTGAGTCAGAACAATGCGACAGATATGTCTGAACAGTGCTTTTGTCCTGTTTTTGACTGATCGGCAATGCCTGGTTTGAGTTCTGATAGGGTCACAAAAAGTACCCCCTTCTAAGGAATCCCAAAGAGGTCAAAACAGCCGTCCAGTGCCTCCTTGTCGAGTATTCACAGATGTTTCCATCGGATGTAAATGCTGATGGGGAATTGCCGATCTCTCAATAGGTGAAACATTCACGCCTCAAGATCATAAAAGTACTTGCTGCCTGTGTAAAACCGAATCGGTTAGTCGAAAAACTTTTACCGCCCACATAGTTCAGAATAATTGTGATATAATTATAAAATTAATCCAGAAATAACATAGATATATTTCGCCTTCCGCAATTACTGCCCAATTAACAGGGTGATAAATTCATTGATGTGCGAAAATGCGCAATTTTTTGTCACGCATAGATCTTCCGATGTTCCAACCAATACTGTAATACTACAACGTGACATTCTTTCAACAACTAGGTTTTTGTTCAGCTTGCTCTGTCTTGCTCGTACCACCGTAATGTTCTCAATACGCTGTCAATATCATAACTAGATTCTTGTCCCACTGCGACACACATTATCGTCTACTTCAACCGTACACTTCGTGGGGCACAGACTGGTTCAAGTTCCATCGCTTGTTCAACAGTTGTTTGTGGTTTATCGTAAATCTTGTTCTTCTATTCCACAGACTTTCCCTAGGATCCTCATGGTCGGCTCTGTCAGGGAGTTGGGCCTACTCCCGGGGGACGCTCAATCAGATCTGTGAGAGTCGTAACTCGGTTGACTGATCAGAATTCACAGATGATCCGGCAGAGTGATACCGATTCAGTCAACCAACCATTTTATCCGTCCTATTCCATGGCTTTCAATTTTTTCCCGTAAATAAACATGATTTTGGTACCCTATTTCAGGACCTCTTTCACTTTTTCAACTTTGTCCCTTCTATCTGTGGAATCTATTTCTGGTCAAGTAACGTGGTCTAAGCATGGCCATTAAGAAACCCTGCAATAAAAAGATCCATGTGACGAAAAGAGACTATCAACAGAATGAGCTTCATATTTTGAATATCTGGGTGCATAATTATTAGCCAATCACGTTCAGGAACTTTGAACGGAAGTTGCTAAATTGAGAATTTTGTCTCCTGTTTGAGATGCATGAAAGGACCACTGGGACATCTTTCCAGCTTGCTTTGTCAAGGGACTTATTTTATTTTCTTATGTTCATCGAGGTGCTTGTGATGCACTTTAAATTGATCAAAGAATTAGTAAATCCTATTTAAAATTGTGCTTTTATTCCCCTCTAACCCTAAAACACAATGACTTAGTCATGTATACACGAAATCATATCTCTTCGGGTTGTGGACTATTGAGTATCAGTGAACTTCCCCATATACAGCACACTTCATGCATGCCGTGTGCCGTGCATGCCTCTGCGTGGACTACTCCCATAAAATTCCCCATTTCACAGTTCATGTGCCACTATGAAATAACCCTGTGAGGATAACTTTTCACTCATTGTATCAGGTGTATTTTTACACTTCAGTATCACAGATACCCAGTGTGCAGTTGTTGTTCCCCATTTTTGACCAATAAAGTTCATTCTTTACCGGAATCAAATTGATGGATAACAAGTGTACACGTAGTGCTTCTTAGTGAGGAAGATAAGCAAAACGCGATGCTGTGATCGCAGTCTGATTACTACCGTTACAAAGAGAAAAAAAATAGTGCTGAACTGAGGAGTTGTTTATTGGGAGCACGACGTTTATTGGAGGTAAACAGGGATTATGCATTACGAAACGTATAGTCCGTAACAGTTCCAACAATCTTCATTAGTGCTCCAGGATTTCGCCAGCATGTTCCCATCCACTAATGCGCTCCCGGATTTCTGGGGTATTTTTGAATGCCATGGAGATCCGCCAATGTGGTGGTTTGTACTTCACAACATGACAACGCATATTGTGTAGGGTATCACCATCAATTTACTGACTAGTAGCGTTTAGTGAATCCGAGAGGTGCACCAACTGAACTAGTTACAAACGAGTTGCGGACTCATTTAGAACACATCCAAGTCTAAAGTTTACAAACGAGTTTTTTTGACACCAAATCCCAGATCAAATCATAGGACCTTCTTGATGTTGTTTGTCTCGTAACGCTCAGTCGATCGCAGGTGGTTCGAGTTCAAACATTAGTCATAGCCAAGGAGGTCGAAATTCGCGTACACTACTCCCNGCCTTGGCCCTAGTGTGAACACCAAGAGAGAACATGACATGCCTCATGAACTAAGTGGAAAAACTTACATCAACGAACACAATTTACTTTAGTCACACACGCATACAAATCGTCTACTCTCCGTCACCGATTAATGACCATGAACCGAGTAAATGGATGTCATTCAGCAAGCATTTCTCAACTATAAGATATGTGAGAGCTAACTAAGATTATCCGAAAAGAAATTATTTGCTCGCTGATTTTTATTCGACATTGATTGTTAAATGCTTTCGGTTCAACACTTAATCCTCTGGATCGCAGACATATCAGGTAATATATGTGGTTTGAGCCAATCTTTTTACTTCCTTCAACGCCGTGGATCCATAGTGATTTCAAATTGGTTATATCTATATGGCGGTTTGCGAAGGAGCATGCGAGCATCGCGTACATCATATGGATTCTGTCATTCGTGACGGCAAAACTTTGCAGGTCAAAATGGCACTGTCCAGTGAGCTTTCCATTAAAATTGTACGACGCCCAATAAGGAGCCAGTCTTTTGGTCCAGTCCGCTTTGCTGCAGCCCATTCAGGAATATTATGACTGGTAGAACATACATACTGATTGGCTCACATATTCCGTGCTAATAATTCTTTCGTGTGCGTAAAATGAAATCTGTTTGATTTCTTTCAATAAACTCACGACCACTTGCATCACCTGCTTCATGAATCTTGGTGACAAGAAACTCCATAAACTGTTAAAGTAGTAGATCACGAGTTTTGATCTGCCAGGTTCTCGACGATTACTCTATTCGTATAGCTGAATTTATAATCAGGAACGATTCTGGTTCACGGAGAACTTTTCCCCTTTATTCGCATGATACCAATTTAGTTTGCAGTTTATTTACTGATAATCGAGCCCTTTTGACACGGGAGTTGTAGTCTTAGTTACAATAAAGCTTTTGACAAAATAAACTTGTGCCTATACCAGTGAAGTTCTTTGAAAGCCCAAACAATACTATGGTCGAGAACCTTGAATTCGTGAAGTGCTCTTGTTAGTCATTTTTAATCGTGCGTTCAATATTAATTCTCTCATTAAGACCGAAAGAAGACATATCGAGAGATATCAGCATTTCGTTCAGTCTCCTCAATGACTGAAGTAAAAAATAACAAGCACATTAAACTGATAAGTCATAGTGGGCGGACGTGTACAGATAGACAGGGGCTATTAAAATTTAAAAAAAACAAGAGGTCAACTCCACGGAAATTGAACTGATTGCGTAAACAACTTGTGAACATACAAACGGGGATAATTTAATCTGATTAAAAACGCTTCACACTAATTGCCAACACCGAAAAGTAACATGGAGTTGTCGGCTGATACAGTTCTCTAGCTTCACACCCGTGGCTTACAAACGTGGACTCGTGCAAATGCTGTTCTACCGAGCCAGAAACATTTGTTTCCTAGACACACTAAGAGAAGGAGAATTAGAAAAGTCGTTGCCACGACACGGTTACGGCGAAAGATTCATGGATATTAGTGGCAGACAATCTCAAAAAGGTAACCCATCTACAGCATGCACAAGGAAGCCGTCTATATCAAGCTATCTTTCATGGGCGATCGGTCAACTTATGAACGATGTACGTTGGCAGTTACTGTCTATTCTGAACTGCACAACCCCATCCGCTCAACTTCTACTGATTGCCCCTACTCGTGGCCTGGATTTGGGCAAACGTGGCAATCCAGTTCTGTCACACACACACACACACACACACACACTGTTTACTATTTCACCTGCAGTTACAATGATCAACGGTCAATTATCACAGCGGATGGCCGAACACATTCCAAAGTGGTTGATGAAGTCGATAGTAATCGGGTGGTCGCACGGATTCCGGGGTCATCAATTGCAAAACTTAACCAACTTGCTTTTGGGTTGACCTCTTGTTTTTGCATCAGCGTAATGAAGGATTTGATTCAGTTTCACGTGGGGAATTTGTCGTGTATTGAGCAGTGTACAGCTGTTTCTATCTGGTTGGGTCTCATCGGTAATGCGAATTCTCTTGCTTTTAACTTCAATAGCCCCTGTGTGCATGTGTACACGTCTGTTTCCTGGGATTTATTCGCTCAGTGTGCCACATGTGTGTTTGTTTGTTTATGTCAATGAATGAGGATTTTAAACGAAATGTAAACTCCTCGTGACATGTATCTTCTTTCGGTCTTGATGTGATGCATGTAGAAGGCCCAGTGTTGTCAATAAATGATTTGGACGACCGTTCAGTTAATTACAATGCACATCCCACATCTACTGCTTCATCACAGTTTACTTGGCCTTTCATAATGAATGGTGAAACTGAGGTCATTCAGAAAAATTTCCTTAGTCTCTCGACAAATGAGCATCTCTCGATATACCTGATCAAATCTCTATTTGCATAACAAAACCGATACAACTTGGTGGGAGGAGGTCGTGAGGAAGACGTGATTTCATTTGTCACACACTATCGAGTTCAATATTTATTTGATAAGTGTTTTTTTTTTGAAAAACTCCTTGTTTGCTTCTAATCCCTCAATGACTGATCACAAAACGTGTAGACTTACTTTTCAAATCCTTCTGGAATCAAATTTGAATGATGTTTACTATGAGGCATCACTGAGTTTTCGGATATTTGCGTGAGGTACGAGAACTAGGGAAAGCGTTTGAATGATTACATTAGAATAGGTTAGATTAGATTAGGTTGTTGAGCCTCTTCTGTCATGGGCTCTAAACGAACGATCCCCCACACACTCACAATAGCCCGTAATGAAAACCGTGATGTATCTTGTCTCTATCTACACAACCAAGCACACACACACGCACACACACACACGCACACACACACACACGCACACACACGCACACACACACACACACGTACCTCTTTCATAAACAGGACCATGCACACACACACACACACGTATACACAGAAGACTGTTTACCAAGTTGATAACGGATGTTTACTCGTGTTTGATGCACTGCCATTCTGAACCGTTCCCGCGCGATCGGAAAAATTGTACCTGTTAGGTCAATACGCAGGCTCATCTTTGTGCGTGTGTCCTTGAATGAAAGACACTGAAACAGGGAATAAACCATATCTAGATACCTAGATAGATAGATAGATAGATAGATAGATAGATAGATAGATAGATAGAAGTGAGAGGGTCAATGACTTTAGCTTTGAAAGCCAGGCACATCGACCTTTCTCACGACACCATCATTGGGCTTATACGGCTTTTAAACAGGAGCCAGGTGACCAGCCTGAAACCCACCACACCCTGGTAGTGCCGGCGCCATTTGGTCTCAACTGTTTATTTGTTGTGGTATGCCACAACTTATTCACCGTTAACCTTCTTCAGTGAAGGTATCTCCCTATTCACAACCCGGGGACGCATCTGATAGCATTCAGCTCTTTTTAACCCAAAAGTATCCAGGAGCGAGAGACCCGTGAGCTGTATCGATCAAATGCATCAAATGGGTCCAATTGGACAACAAAAGGTTGGATACGTTATTTGAACCCTAAATGAATTCGTTTGTCAGAAAGAACATTTCCGGCCTGGTGACCAAACTGCTTGTTCATGTGTTTCGCAGCTCAATGGAACGCGGGCATTGGGGCATTGCAAATCTTTTACCATATGTGTGCACTGCATAAAAGCGAGTGGTGAACCATTTTCACACTCCTTGCTCGAAGATGTGATTTATATTACATTCACAGTAATTTTTGTTATGTCTTGCCGAGCTATCACTGAGCCTGGTCTAACGATGCGCATCCCAACGATTCCAGTACAAAGACAGTTGGAAAACAGTGCAAGCCTTTATTGGTATCACCAGCCAAAAATGTGGTCGTGGTCCCGGTCCTGGTCCTGGTCTTGGTCCAATAAGGAATAAGATATGTGGTATGCATGGGTTTGCTCACTGTCTAGACATTTTTCTGGAATGGGGGTTACGTGGGTGGTGATGGAGGATTTGCTAGAAATTAGGTCATCGTATTCTGCACTTTTACTCTGACGCCCATGTATCCATTACGATCGAGAAAATGACGACACGTTCAGCCAGTCGCGACGAGTCCCAATCCGGTTTCGCTTCATATAGTGAGAATTCTCAAGAGAAGGTTAGGTTTCCCCTGCCATTTTTGAATAACGTTGTACAGAATGCAAAATTATGCAGTTTGGCAGAATAAAGCCTTGTGGTGGAATTGCCAATTGTGAGATTGGAAACTATACATGGACTGTGCTCCAGCTTANCCCGCCGCCAGAGGAGCTGACAGGTCACACCGACTTCAGTGGAAAACCTGTGGTGAAAGTCAGCTTAGATGCTTCCTGGTGGATTCCAAATTCCTCTGATAGTTGGATTGGTGATCCGAAAGTGAACAGATCGGTGATACCGGTGTGACCTTTTAGCTCAACCACAGAGATTCTCACAATTCAAAAGACTTCAGATGCCTGTAAAGCGTGAGACACGCCATAAGGTCGGCTACACTATTACAATACTAGAATGCGTTTATCTCGTGGTAATCTATCACATGCATATTATTAGAACGTTGTGACCTTCTATGGAGCTAATAGTAAGTGCAAATGACAATTATCCTTTTCCCGATAATTGCTCTTTTTCTGGTTGATTTTGTCTAAACAGACCTTTCTTCATCGTCCATCCTCGCTCCTCCCCCCCCCCCCCC
>UZAN01042305.1:37779-49523 GCA_900618425.1 Echinostoma caproni
GGGTCTGTATCTCAGTTACCTCATCCCGGGTAATTCAGATTGACCATAGGAGAGGACATTTGGACAGCACGGATGACATGTATGAGAGTGAACGTGTATCCGAGCCACATGCACATAGTCCATTTGGGAACAGTGCGAATCTATCGCGCAAAACGGGGAACTGGACATTGCATTAGGTGGCGTGTGGGGACAGTTGGACCATTCTGTTTTCACCCTCACACAAAGTGTGTGGATAAGTGGAAAAAATGCACGTAAATGATATGTTGATGACTGTACGCTTTGCCCAGTCAGACAGTGATCGTCATTCCGCACACAATCAGTGCTGCGACATTCGGTCTACCACCTTCGACTACATATGGATCACAATAAACCCATCATAACTCATATAGTTCACCCCCGGGGCCAGAAAGCAACAACCCTCAATACACCGTCAGACGACATGTATAGATCATTCGAGGTCAGAGCAGTGGATTTGTACAGACGGATGGAGAGACAGACATAAATCATGGATTCGGTCTGTGCACAGCCCGCGGAAAATATCCAGTGGCGAGACTGAAGCAACCACGGGGTCGAACTACTCCAGTGACAGGTGTAAAATTCCGTTTCCTATCCGTGATTCCTTCACCCAGTTTGAAATTGTCTATTCCGTTGTCATTGTGCTTCATGAATCCCTAACGAACCAGCATGAATCGTATCGTGGCGGTTTGGGTTGGAAATGTTTCACGCTCTTAGTTACATCACATTTATCTTTGTCTCTGAAAGTAATAGTAATATTATATTATTAGTAATATAATTATTATTATTATTATTATTATTATTATTGTTATTATTATTATTGAAATTTTTTGTAGACAAATATGCCCCGAGTTCAGTCGAGAATCAAGCGTGTCACAGCTATGCTGAGGTAAACTCAAAAAAGAGCGAAATTTTCTTATAAAAACCAGGAAGGAGTTCGTTCAACAATCATTCTGTGGTATCGCATGATACTGTGGTTTTGTCATACATATATGCAATTGGTCTATGAACTGAAGCGAAAGACTTTTCTTATAAACAAGCGCGCCGTATGAAGGTATGCCAGATTGTCTAATATTTCAAACTTTTATAGTTTCTTCAATAGTTTGTGGAAAATTCACCCTATTTTATTTCCGTGTGGAATCATTTTAACTCAACCAAAGGCGTGTCATGTATGTTTAACCTTTTACGCGGTCTCTTCCTCCCCGTCTCTTCAACAGGGATTTCGAACCCCTGTCGAGAACGAATTTCATCAATTACTTTGGAATGAGGCTGAAAAACAATCTCCAATGGTTATGAGACATTCAGACCTGTGCGAGAAGCCGGAACACGTTACCGTTTCATGCGAGCACACATAGTTGCCAATCTCACAACAAATCAGTTCCGAACCTGTCGATGATTGCGCTCTTGTCATACTTTATTTTATCGTCCTCGGGCCATATTTGCCGTGCCCGTAAGCGATAGAAACACAAGAGTGCTTGCCTTTCTCTTCTGAGACCTATCCAAAACCTAGGTAATCAGAGAATAAATGCGGTTCCAACAAACTGCACAGTTTTTCACCAATAGACGACATGAACATCCGGTTTGGGGGACATTGAATTCCCACAACAAAATAATCATTTAGTCTTGTTTTATAAGATTAAAGAATGATTTGATGGGATTATTTGATGGATTTCGTCGTGTACAATGCAAGCAAACCGTGATGTGAGAAAACTAGGATAGACTGACTGAACACATGCGTTTGACCCGAGTGCGCCCCGTCAGCAGTGTGCGAATACGTCATTTGTTCTCCACAAGATGAGAGTCTATAACCTACCGCCTGTGAAATTGATGTATTTTTGTTCCCGAGTGTCATGTGTTCATCGATAAGCCAACTACCGATCTGAAGGAACTGCACAGAAAAGTCCCGGAAACTGGATTCAGTTGATTCAGAACATTCTGCCTGTGTGGCCCGTAAGCTAACGACAGTGGAAGTACAACATCAGTCTCCTTGGATCTGTTTCATCCAAATTAGGTAGCACATAAATGTACTGGTATCTTTTTATGCACAAAAAGAACCAAGCATATTTCACTGTCGGTATGTTCAAAACACATTCGGTTAATACGCTCAACCAAGCCGATGCTAAGGCCTAGTTTCTGTTATGATTGAAGTACGCACAGATCACGGATTACGAATCACGTATTAGGAATCACGGAAGCCACGAAACCACTGGATCACACTGGTACTTGCGCGACGATATCCCACGTAACTGAGACGCAAGGAAAAGATAAGAGAAGTAGCAGTTCGTTTATTGGAAGAAAACAAGGGGTGTAAATAATATGTACAAAAAAAGTTCATTGGCTATCCAGGTATCTATCAATCTCGTGCTCATAGTATTGACGTCGTACAGCTTCTGTCTGGGCCACACGGCTTCTGATTGGTCGTCACGATCGGCCTGTGGTTCGTTGCTCAGAGACTGTAACGTGCCGGCGCTTTGCTGGCGCCATCTGGGAGGCTTGACTCATTACAGTTGTCCAGCAACTGTAACGTTTCACCCCGTGGTTTGCGTCATCCCGTAGGTAAGGGTTAACACATTATCATGCATAGACAGCTCTATCATCAAACTCACGGTTGGGAATGTGCAACTGTTTCCAAACCAGCATTTGTACATAGAGCTCAATTGGTGGTCCGAGGGGAAAGTGCAACTACATCTTTGAATCGCAAGCTCATTGAGATCGGAGTACCATCCGGCCCATTAACCTAGTTCAACTGTGATCTGATGCAGACGTGACTGCAAAGAGGACGTGATCCATGTGATTCACAAGGTGTTTCAAACGAACCGGACGGATCGGAGTGTGTTTACTGAAAAATGCACTATTTCTCGAGTTAATAGACAAATGCAATCATCCCAATATGAAAGAAATTGACATAAACACGAGATTACAAACATAATATGTCATCGCATAACCAATTTTTTAGGTGTGTGGTGGTGGTGGCGGTGGGGAACCTGAAATACCGCTCCACGGTTCACGGCTCCTGGTTTGAGAAGACGCTGGTGTTAACTACTATTCTGTCAGTCTGTGTTCTTCAGTGCATCTGCAGTCTGAGGTACACCTTCTGAAGGACACTGCGTTATTTACTCTACAGAATGTATAAGCATATACTTCTGAGAAGGCCTGCATTTTTGTGGCACAAAACTATCGTCCTGCGGTATTACATGAAAGTGGATTAACTCTGGTCACCAAACTTGCGTTCTAGAAAGTTTCAGAGTTGGGACAAGACTTCTAAATTGAGTCAGTTTGTGATTACTCTAAGCAGTGATTATCGTTGGCTGTGTAAAACTCCAGTCGTGTTGGGGTTGAATAGTTCACCGAGCTGAAAATCTTGTTCGGAAACGTTTCGTAGACCTGGTACGCGAAATCATCAGTGTAATTTCAGTGGGAAGTGTCAACCCGCAGTGTGTCGACGATTGTGCTTGTCTAGTTTGTGTCTTTCCAGGTTCATTGATCAATTCGCGCATGTTTGATTTTCTTGTCGATATCAGCGTTTCTTCCTTTAAGATTATTGGTAAATATATCTCATTGGATCAGCTCCAAACAGTAATAAAGCCTGTTTACAACTAGTTTTAACGGGTTTTTAATCGATTTTCCGGTGCTTTTTTCGATAATAATAAATGGGTTCCGGTTATATATTCGCTTGTTTATTTTACCGCTTATATGCACAGTGTCCCATTTCAACTTTGGGGGTCCCTCTTCCGCGTTCTTCTTCATAATCCATGTTTACCTGAATTTGCGAATTCTGCACGTCTTTTGATTCCCAATGTGTTTTCGTGTAGTTATGCTTTCGGTCTTCTACTGGTTTGGAGAACCAAACGAGGAAAACCCATACATATATTGGCCTTGATAGGATAGCTTTTTCTGTTTCCGTGCACAGCCAAGATGGGTGTAACAATCTGAATGACATTTCCGGAACTGTGAATATATCGCTGGAGCCCTTCGGATTCGATTGCTATCTTGTCGTCACTTTCTTGGCATCTTTCGCTTGAATCATATTTCATTTTAATAGTCATAAAACGTATAAATTTATTATCCAGGAATTCTCCTCCACTACCATTTAAATGCCTAAAATGCTCCAGAAGTAGAATTAGTGCCAAGTAAGCTGTTAGCAGGGAAGTGGAGGAGAGAAGGAAGGAAGACGTTAATCGTGCAGCTGACTGTGATTTGTAGATGAATCACATTCGGCTGATATCTCCTGATTTGATCTTGCATTTGCAGTATCATTTCTATCCACACAGTAATTACCGCGCTCAGCCTCTCTTTCTTTGATTTCTAATCTTTAATGCCGGTCCTACCCCGATGCTGTGCAGAGTATATTACGATCAAGACACATTGATTTACTGCTCCTGTAGGAAAGAATACCTTTGAACTTCTCATCCACTCCCAGTGACCCATTCAAAGTTTCACTAAAATAATCTTCCTTCCATTGTTTTAATCCATCATTTGATAGTTTCAAAATAAATGCGGTTGGGGGATGGTTTTTAGACAGAAATGGCCAAGGAATAGTCCGCACCGTAAAAAAATATCACCTTCAAATGAATTGTGACTGACGTTTTACCAATTCAGGATAGACGTGTGTACACCCACACTCACACACTGGCATCCCGAGTCATTTGAACACTTTCAGTTGGCAAGCAGACATCCTACCACTACTGATTCCGAGCTCAACTCCAATTCCACACAAAGCAAGCGGATGAAAATAGAGCCAGCTGTCCGACACAGATGAGTTGTGCACTCGATAGCACTCCGTGAAATGTCCGTTCCCGTGGGAGAGAGACAGTGTATCTGACATGGTCAAAAGCAGAACAGAAGGCTGTTCAGCGTTTTTTCTCTTCCAAAGCTTGCCCCATCCAACCCAGCCTACCTTACGCGGTTTCGACAAACCGGCAATATTCAACGACAGATGTAGCGGGCCAAATTCTTCGTATTTTTGTAATATCCAGAGGAATTCGCCGGACAAATGAGAAACAAATAAGAGGACCGCTATACAAAAGAGGCAGTACAACTCGAGACAATAATCTGACATACGTATTTCGGCTGATAGAAAATGTCTCACTCCGGGCGGGAAGAGTGGACACAGAGTAGAAGAACAGGGAAACACGGAGAGAGAGAGAGGGGAGATAATTGGAGTGGAGGGAGTATGACAAACGTGAGAATTTCAATCAGAAGCAGAATCATTAGATCAACCGTTTTATACTTTTGATTTTTGATGAGGCACAAGAGAACGCAGCGTGGTTTTTCCGATAAACCTTCTTCGACTGCTTACAAAGATAAAGATGTACAGGAATTTAACCAAAAACAAGTCGGTATCCGTATCATTTTATACGAGGAGCACGAGCTTGGGGGGGGGGAGGGAGGGAGGGAGGGAAGGCATGAAATATTTCCCATTCAAGAATTGGAATCCGACCAGCAATGTTCCTCCCTTAGAGAGTCTCCCGAAGAGCCGTTACTCATGTTTGTTAGAGCGCAGTCCCAACCCTATATAATTTTGCCACTGAACCCTTTCCTCACCCTCACAGTGAATGCCGTCGGGCAAACACGACCATCAGATCTTGGATGTAGATGCTGAGAGAAAGCGGAATCGGTGAACCTATCTGTCAAAATTGATTTCCAATATCACATATAACCAGGTATTCAATGCCGGTGCTTCTGGAAATTTCACTGAAAACATTTGACAGTGTCAGCAGAAGTTCAACGATTCCACAAACGTTGTGTTCCGTGACTGATGTTGCGCACGCTCGTGTTCACGATAGTCGGCGGAGTTCATTATAACAGATGCACAGTCCAATATTCTCCTAAGTAATAAACTTAACCTGGGGCCTACATAAAACAGTTAGTCCAACCGAAGCAATCGAACTCAGAGGGATCCCACACAGCGTGATACGGTAGTCAACACCTATTATTCACTATTGGTGATGAGGGAAAAGATTTCCTCTAAATGTGTTCACAGGGCAGCAATCGAATGTTTGGAAATTCTTCCAAATCCCGGTATTTCGGATGAAAATATTTCTCATATCTAATCGATGACCTCTGTCTACTTGCATTGTTTTTGGATCGATTGAAAAAAGGGTATTGAGCGGCCATATGCATCCGTAGGCGCACTATGGGACAAAAACCCCGCTAACGTGTATGGAATTAGCGACGACGAAGACAATAACGGTGAGGTGGAACAGAATGCGGATTGCGAAACGGTTTTAATGAGCAGTGCAGCTCAAGTAACACGGACACACGATGAAAGTCTGCACGACAATCGTGGGCGAACAGCTTGTCTAGATTAGTTAGCAAAAAAAGTGGACAGTCAATGGGAAACAAAGTCACTCGAACCGATTAACAATGATTGGTGCATTTCTGATACCACAAAATTTGTTTGGTGTCTTATTTATACGGACAGGCCCCCGGGTAATCACATAGAGAGAAACCATTCACGGGGCACATGTTTGGTTCAAGGTTTGTACTAATATTGAACTTCTCCAGGTTTAGTGGTGCGAATCGACTTGACGTTCGGGGACAGTATTCCTTTGGAAATAAAATGTAAAATAGCTAGTTCCAACAAACAACAGGGTGGCGAACAAGCCCTGCTTAAGACGAACGATATCTTAGGAAAGGGAAAATTCACATGAGAAACTAAGATTGATTTTATCGTAACACCGGATGTGCGGTTCACAGTGATCAACCATTCGTTCAACTGATCATCTAGATTAATCGGGATAAGAGGTAGGGAGCGGATGAGTGTGCCAGGGAAGCTTCAGTGTCTGCATAAATTGTTTCCGGGCTCAAGAAGGGGGCTTATAAAAAAGGATTACTACCAATTATTCTATGGTTAGCATCCAATCGCGGACCTGCATTGTTAGTCGATCTCGAACCCTGTGCATGGGGTAGAATGCCTCGATCATGATCACAGTGGGATTAGTTTCAGTTAGGTGTGAAAGCATTGTACCAATGAGTGACTTAGTCGTTTCAGTACTCATCCATGCCGGGTGGTGTTCACGAATCCGTTGAACAATCGTTAGACAGTGTGACCTGTGCGAAAGCTACCACAGGAACAATCAAATGCAGCTATGAGAGTACTGGGGATTTGGTTTGATCATATGGTGAGTTTTTTTTGTCTAAAGAGCAAATAAAGCGTAAACTAAAGAAAGGGACTGCTGAGCAGTTATTGCCACCGTCAACACAGCAAATCCATCGACTAAACTGAGAATCGTGAACCAGGGACCTCACAGGTCGAACACAAGCATGCTACCCACTTGAACGTCGGACAGCTAATCAGATCGGTTTTCATGGAAAAGACCAAGTGAGTATAAACAGAAAGAGAACGCAGAGTTGGCAACTTCGTCCTTCAACCGCGAACGCTTAATTGGTTTGGTCGTGAGCAAGAAATGAAACTCTAATGCGAAGAACGTGTTATGAATGCAGTTGGATGACCTCTGCTGATCTATCCCCATGAACAGTAAAGAAATGTGTACAGCCGTCTTCTTATCCCCGGTATTTCCCGTACACATAGCTTAACTTTCCGGATACCCATGACATGTGATCCCATAAGCCTCAGCTCTTCTTCTCACTTGTCCTCCTCACTTCAAATTTTCCCTACCCTATTCGCTTGGAAACAAACAAAATGCTTCCTGAACTGAAGCCGTGCAGAAATTTTGAAAGTGGATGTCCAAGTTGTTATTTTATGCCCGGAATTCAGCCCCAACCCATCTAACCAGAGAGTATTGCTGAGATCTAGAAACAATAATTTCTTCTAACTATCAACGTTTGAATGAACAGGTTCGATCTTGCTTATTCGTTCGACGTAGCTGTGATCGCACATCAACTGTCATCCACGTATCAGATTTATCGTACACAATCTCCGATGGACGAATGATTGGCGTGAGTGTATCCTGGTTTCGCAAAAGGTGAATACCTTCATGACCACAACATTTTGATGTGGTTAACCTTAAATTGAACGTTTAACCGACATGGAAATGTTTGTGATAACCACCAAAAAGCACTAGACAGTTGTTTCGTCCTGATTAGGACTTCGGGAATTTTCGTGTCCCTGTCAGGACTCGAACCGCAATTCTTGGCTTTGGGACTTTATTCATTTACCCTTGAGCTACACGGTCGACGGTCATCACCTTTTGCGAATGGCTCAATCAATTTAGAACAGTGCTTTATGCCTGTGAAAAAAACAAAATGGGCTAATCCAAACATTCACCACCTAAATTAAATTGAATGTTATTTGTAAAAACTACAAATTAGTGGTTTTAGGTCTTCCAAAGTACGGCCTAGGTCTAAATTATTACTTTGTACATAACCCAACCGATCAGAAATCGTTTATCTAATGGGAAAATTTGTGAACAACGAGCGAAAGCATTATTCGATAGACCATATTCGCACCACGATTTATGTTCACAAAGGGAAACGGATCTTTAGCAGTGTTTCAATATCTATCAAAAGCATGTTTCGGCGATTTGAGCATATCCGAATTCGGTCGTAGAGGTATTCCGTCTTTGTGTTCTTTTGGTTATCCATCCGTTCCCGGGATAACAGTACCCACTCAGTTCGTACAACCAATAACCATGCACCTTCGTGGGCCGGTTTTGGTTGCTGACTTCTGTCTGCCCATTTGAATGAAAAATAGGAGACAGGCAGGAAGGTTGACAGGTCCAACAGAAAATAGAGAATTTCAGAGGTCTAGGGGTGCAAAGAAATTGAGATGGACGAATGCCACTGTTCACGACACCCAATCATCTCACTCAGTGTCTCTAGCTATCGGTTACAATCATCCCGAGGTCCCCATCCAGGGAGCCTAACGGGACCTATATGACCCAGTCTTCTGGTTAGGGATTTCATACCCTCGTGCCAGGCCTTAACTTGACTACCCTTGGCTTTATTTCACCCACTACTTGCCTCGACGAACATCACTCGCCGTGGCAACAGTACCCATTAACCGAGTACGTTCGGAAGTGCATGCATCAGTGACTCCGCTCTGGTTTGATGATCGCAAAATCTCAGATAGGACACTATCTTTTGGAACCTTTACTTCATTCATTCACGCTGATCCGGTGAATTTTGATTAATCAATCAATCGAGACCCGATCGCACCTATGTCGACAGTTCAATTTACCAGCATAGCCTCTGTCCCACCCACCCCCTATCGGTTTGGATGGTACGTTATTGTTGTTTTTCCGAAAGTATTCTGATCGTCTGAAATGCTTTGTTTGCAATCACTGCAGTTCACCTGTATGCAACTTGGTCTTCTTATACTGGTGACAAACACTTTCCAAACGATCTTTCGGTTAACTCATCTGCGTTCAAACCAACAGCAGTCAATAAATTCGAGCATGAACCCCTCCCCTCTGTCCCTCGCAAGATGTGATTTCGATCGAAACCACCAGATCACCATCGCATATGCCCAGTCTGATTCGATGAGGCACAGTTTGATGCTGCGCATACGAACACCGATCCGTTATTCGATGTTCCTCGAATGTTGTAGGTGTATCACACACACACACACTGCATACTTTGTTCTAGCTCAGTGCACTGGCACTGCCGACAACTCCCAACCCACTAGGTGCGTTGTGTTAGTTTTCATAGACACGTATGAGTGAGTCGAAATTCAATTATACCATTATTTACACCATTTCAGACCAGCTCAATATATCGGGCAGTCAGTCAGCAGGCCGGTATAAAGATTTATCAGCCCATCATCTAGCAGACTATTCGAAATGCGTCTTGTTTTGCACTAGCCGGTAATTATTTTTTAAAACCTTAACTCATCATTCTTTTGCATTCACATTCCATAACCTGGACAATTAGATCGATCTGACCTTAGAAACGAAATCTGATGTGGCCGTGTTGGGCCAAGGTGAAAATGACTACTGGTTGTCCCAAAGAACTTTTGACCCCTTTCTTTGGAACTTGACTTACCTAATCGGCCTGAAGCATAAGCGTATTCTAAACGGAGGGGAAACTAATCTCCGTAGAATGCAATCCATGACAAATTCATCGAAATTCCCCCACCTCCCAGAAGCTTCCGCTTAGAACGCTTTCACTGCAGATGGTCTTTCACAAGATCGATAGAATTCGTTTCTAACATTTCACCCTTCCTGATCAATTCATCTTGTCTTGTCCTAGAGGGCAACGCAAAGCGATCCTGTGTGTGTTTCCCGGGCAAACTGGACACTGTTCACAAAACCGTCGAATGTACAAAGTCATTGGTCGACTTCTGGACAATTTTTCAAACTCCTGAGAATTATATACCAATGGTTTTAGTGCTCTTCAGTGGGCATTTGGGATCAGATTTACCATGGTTTCAAACTTGTGAGTGTGAATTGCACAAATATGCTTCCGCGATAAATGGCACGTTTAGCCGTTATTGCATTCACTGGTCTTGGTCATTCTTGTGCGCCTACCGGTACATCCACTGTGCCACGGTATCATATTACACATCTGCTGCAACCACAGGTCTGTTGGTTTACCCGGTCCTAACTTGGTTTTTCTGGAGATTCGGGATCCGGAGGCACCAGACTCGTGTTTCGCTCTTATTTTTGCTCATCAGTAGCGCACACCCATTATACCATGCGGACTTTGATATCCGGACCCATTGCATCTATGGCGTGTGTCAAATCTACGCCAACCATCTCATTCCAGCGCCGAATGGAATTGTCAATTCTCGTTTATTTAAATGTTGTCTTCAGTGACAGTCAGTCAGTTCAGTTTTTGACCCAGCAGCAATGAACGGACATGCACGGTTAACTGTCTGTTAATTCCAATCGAGTGTATGGGTGACTGGATGAAATGAGTATAGTGAGCTCTGAAGGAAGATCAGCTCATATCAATATCCATTCTCCCACAGCACTACTCACAAGTAACTGTGAGTTATATGTGAATTAAAAATATCTTTATCGTTAATATCTAGCTTATTCGCTGTAAATTTGGTCCTACTTCCTACGTATGTCGATAGAATGTCTAAGCAGGTGTAGTGAAACTTATCTGAAATTATATATGTTACACGACCAAGCTGTGCTTTATCTATTATTTAACTCACACACAGAACGTACCTTGATTAATCTCCTGCTATGTTGCAACCGTCGGGAAGTCGAAGAAGTGCGTAACTTTCAGAAACTGCGTGGAAGTCAGTAGTAAATGCCATTAAGTAGTATGATAAATATATTAGGAGTTTTGTTAGGAATTATGTACTATTCATTTATAACAGAATTTAAAATTACCACCTTGCGTATCCTTCAAGTATCGTAGAAATTGACATTTTTTATGATGCCCTCATCTTCATATTAGTAAATCGCATTCGGTATTCAACCCTTCTTCAGTTGCGAATGTCTTCTTATCCCGAGAGTAATTACCTGTCCTCATGGGAATTTTTTCTAACCCAATTACCGCATATTAATTCCAGATAATCTGCAGTATTTGAAATCGGAATCGAATAGCACAAACTCGGATTCGGACTGAACACTTATTGAATAGCGCGCAAAATCAGGTAGAAGTCAAGTCAAGGAATTGCTCTAAACACCCCGAGAGATGGATATTCAGCAACCACATAACCACAATGTGTCAACAGAATGTGAAAAAAGTTATAATACAACAATTAAAGGACGTGAAAAGGACAGCAACATCAGAAACCAATGGCAGACCCGGGTGTTTATGATTGATCTCGTTTAGCGTTTGGCGCAGATTTCCTACAACGAGTTCGTGGT
>UZAN01042306.1:10273-32911 GCA_900618425.1 Echinostoma caproni
TTAACCGGCTGACCGTTTTATCTGTCACCTGTGACCCTATTCAGTTTGCATACAAACATTCGCTTTCCACTCTTGATGCTGTTGCTCACGTCGTTCACTCAGTTTCATCCTTATTGGATAAAGGAGCTGGCATCGTCCGTTTAACTTTTCTTGATTATGCTAATGTTTTCGGATCACTTGGCCGCGGCATTCTCATTCAACGTCTTTCGGACTGTGGTCTGGCATCTAATTTACTGAATGTACTAATTAATTACTTCACTCTTCGGANTGCTAGAAGTTAACTCCGGAGATTTTCAGGGTGCAATTTTGTCTCCATTCCTTTTTTCATTGTATATTAAGGACCTTCCCATCCCTCCCAACTTTATCGCCTGCAAGTGTGCTGATGACGTGGTGGTCGGCTGTCCCTCGACTGTTCCTGATTGTTTCTATCAACTCCAAGTTTGTCTAAATAACATTTTTAGTTGGTCGACTTCTCGATCTTGCTAAATGTAGATAAATGTGTGTTTGTTTCTTTTAGCCTTAAAACAGGCATGCCTTATCAGTCAGGCAATCAGCAATCAGGCTGTACTTTCCGTCAATGGTATTACCATCCTCACAGCTAACTCTGTCAAATATCTTAGAGTCACTTAGTCACACAATCTTTCTTGGTTCAAACATGTTGAAAACGTTTATATTCGGATTCGCAAACTATCCTTCTACGCTTTTAGGCTTAAAAAGCTCGGCGTTCCCTTAAACATAATTCTTAAATTTGTGACTGTATGCATTCTTCCCCATCGGTTGTACTATTCCGCCGTATATTTTTCTGGTCTGAAGGAGAAAGACTTTATTCTCTTTTCCAGATCTCTTAAACTTCTTCTTCGTTGCAACAGCATTTCAAAGACCGTTTTGGTTGACTTTATTGCAAGCAAGCATTTTGATTCATGCGATCGATTTATCAGCTATATCCTGCCCAATGAAGAACACTGCCTGCACTTCCTTCTGAATAAATCGGTGTCTCATCCGAGTATCCGTTCCCAATTTCGGATTCTTTTCGCACACACCACCACACACAAAAACAACATGATCCCTTGTTTTGCCCGTTTCTTGGTCAACCGAGCAATTATTATTACAGACCAGAACAATCATCTGTCACATTAGGCTTTTATCTAATCCGTTTGTTTTACAATTTAGTATTTGTATATTTCTTCTTTTTTCAATGCTCAACGTTTTCCTCACTGTAACTTGTCGAAAATGGTGAAAATTCATCCTATCGGGTGCATAAAGCTGTACTTCACTCTACTTGGCTTGACTGTTCCTTTCGAATGCAAGTTAGCGCCTAATAATAACCTAGAGTTTTATCTGTAAATAAATGATTTTCAATGTTTGGATGATTGCACCTTTTGAAACTTAAATTTAAAAAGGTGAATTCCATCATTGGATAATACTGAAGAACAAACGATTTGAATCAGAAAGTACATCGCACGCAAAAGTACAATTCACTTTCGATTTTTAAGTGTTGCTATAACATACAAAGTTCATCCCTCATACGGTCACTTTGATTTGGTTATGGACAAATTTTCTTTCGACAGCGAAGAGTTGTAACTGAATCACTTTGACCGTTTGACTTTTTCATATAGTGTAGTTACCACCATTGGTCCGGCTCTGTTTGACGGTTGCCAACGTCACCAAGTGATAGAAAAATAATTTTTGTAAGCATTTTTAATCGTGAAGCTTCTTGTGCTCCCAGGGTTCCGAGAAAGATCTTCACAGCCCAACAAGTACATATCGATTGTTTCAGTGTATGATGTGAGGATGGGGTTATGTTGATTCTATTAGTGATTCATACTTGTTTTCCTGTGAATCATGATGAGTTAGGGGGATTTCATTAGGATCAATAGCTTCGGAGTTGGATCAAATGACAATATTGTAAATGATGCCATTGGATCAGGGTCAAAATCAATGGACACAGGTTCAAGTCTAAAAAATCACTGGAAAATTGAAATCTCACATGTGTAATGAAGACAGACGGGTTCAGTCATTTTGAACTGAGTGTCTGAGTCGTGTGTATGTCTTCCACTGGACCCTTTGTTTCATGGTTCCATTTTGCATGTTCCCTGTCTTGCAGGCTACTTGGAAGCACCCTCCAAGGAGAACCTCCGGTGAGAAGTGTGTCCTATGTGCTGTGTAATGAGAGCGTCAGTGAGTGGCCAGGAATGGTATGCGGCCTTTTGGGACAACGCTAGTAGTATGAAGCACTCAAACTGCGTTGCCCGGAATCAACCTGCTGTCAGTGTGATTCGAGTGGATTCAGGGCTGGGTTGGGACCGGTGTATTACACATGTTACTTACTGGTTCGCTTGTAACAGCCATGGCTCTTGTGCTTTTATTTTATTACACACTTTCGTATGATGAACAACTGACGGGGAAAGCCCAATAAACACGAGGACCTGCTGTTTAATGATGGAAACCGGTAACCTAAGCCCCGGGACGCAGAGTGGTGAACCATATAAGGCCCCTTTAGGTTAGGCGTGGTATTGAACCGGACGGCAACAACGCTCTCCCTATCATCAAAGTCGGGTGACGGTGGCGGGTCTCGAACCTCGAACAATAGGGTCTAAAGCACGCTTGTGACAGCGACTAAACCCCCGCGCGCCAGCACCACCGATGTTTGAATCTTTTGCACAAATGACTTTCACCCACGATAGCAATCCCAGCAGCTGTGACAACCGGAACTTTGATGATTGTGAAAAGCCCGGATATCTTAAGGCATGAAGATCGTCCAGGGGAAGCTTGGGTAAGGCATGTTTTAGATCGAAAAATGGAATTCAGTAAAATGATAACACAATCGCTGTTTTTCTTTATTTTCTTAAAACACAAGCAAACGTCATACAAAAACGTAGACGGCATCCATGCGTGAGTTCGAATCCCAGCGAGGCTATTGAACTTCAAGACTTTTTCAAAAAATAAACCATTTGAAGCATCATTCTACTGATAAAAAAGATATTCGTCCAATAATCCACGATGGCTAACAAAGTTTTGTTCACAGATGAGGGCGGTACTTGAACGAGCGATTGCTGTCCAGGGCGGAACAACAAGTTTGCATTCTGTGCTCTCGGTGTCGTGCACTGTGCGCAACTTCAACACCAGAGCATGTGACTCGAAATCACCTCATTCACAGCCTACATACCCCAAGTCCACGTAAGTCGATCTGAGCCGCGTGTGTTGTTGCTCTCGTGTTTTGTATAGATTTATACAGTCGCCCCCATATGACTTGCTAACTGATTTCTAACCCCTATTAACTGGTGTACGGCACTAGTATGCAACACTGGGTGCACATAAATGTATTCTGATCAAAGACACTCAGAAAATCAGATTCTGCCTTACACTCCTTCTGGCCTCAGTGGTAACGTTTTCATGGGCCATCGATTTTAATCACGTGATTTCTAATCTTTTGAAGTGAACAGGACTGTTTTTCAGCCATTTTGTGCAATGAGCACCATGATTTGGTAGCAAGCGGATGTTTAATCATTCTGCCGACACTTTTATCTATAGTTCAAGTAGGACCGTAAAGCCATTTACCGGGTGGTGCAGTGTAGCAATTCATGGGTTGGAGTAAATATTACTAATTATTATTATTATAAACGTAGTACAATAGATTAAATAAATGTGCAAAGTACATAGAGTGACAGCATGCTGAATTGTGATTGACCTGTCTATCCCCAGATCAACATACATATAGATAAAAGAAGAGAACCTTTTCAACAGAAGTCCATTCAAAGAATATAATGCGGTCAGGAGACTATGACCTTGATTTGCTAATGCATTGGAACAATTGTGCACGGTCTATCTAAATTTCCATTATTTTACCTGAATTGCGTCCGCCAGGTAGGATGCCACCGCTAAACCAAAATTTTCACTTACACGTTCCATAATTTTGGAATCTTTGAGGAGTTCGATTGTAAGCTACATTTTTGAAATTCGGTCAGCTGAGCAACACTGACCAACACCAACATTCGCATTCTGAGCTCCACAATCATTCCACACCATTTCAAACCCGTTGCTGGTCATTTCATGACTACGTATATAACGGAAATCGGGGTTTATCGAAGCAACGGAATGGAACCGGAACTGTGAATCCTGAAAGTGTTTCCAATGACGTTCATGTCAACCTATTCTAAGACCACCCCAGGCCAACCCATATTCACCTTTTCTCTGTTTCTGATTTACCCACCCCGAGTTAATTCATTTCACACCACTGCATTTATTTGGAAAATAGGGCTTCGACCACTAAAATTTTTGTCGACTGTTTTTAGCACAGTGACTGAACAAGTCATTGCATGTATGTTTATATGTCCACATTTATATTTCGTACAACTGTCCCCACGAAACACACCTCTCTCTCTGTGTCTGTGACACAATCATGTACAAAGTGTGCTCACAGTTGTAAAAAGTTATCGTGTTTTTTTAGCCTCGGTTAGTGTTGCTTTTATTTTCATTTGAAAATGAATTAAGGACGAAGATATATTTCCGCAGTTGTTGACCTAGTTTTTTTTAATAATGTGAACACATTCACTTGAAGGCTTTCTACAGAAATGAGGTTTTTTCTGATGCTTTCTCAACTAAGTCGTCAGTCTTTGATCGGCCACCCCCTCGCTAAGGAGGGTTGACCTATGAGTTATCCTACAGCAGCGATGCAGGTCGGCCGGATGTGTTGATCGATTTTAAAATCATCTCGCTCGCTCGCTCGCACACGCACGCACGCCTGTATATAGCTATCGGATTTTTCTTTGACGGAATCAGTCGGACGTTGGCACATGATTTATCTATTCTGTTCTTTTGTGCTGGTTCGATCGTTGAGGGCGGCACATCGATCGACAGCTTTGTGACGGCGTTGTCCTAGTATTGTTTCTCTCTAATAGCCAGCTGCAGATCATATGCCGGTGTGCAGCTGTCGCCTTGTTCGGTTCGGGCAATCTTGAACATGATCATCAGCGATCTTTCCGAACACGTGTATACGTGTGTCTGTAGTTGAAGAAACCCATTTCGTGAATTAAGTTATCATTTTTTCCTGCCCATGTATCATCCATAGACAAAATGTATCCAGCATAATGAGGAAATTTTGGCCTTTCTTTCATTTCACCATATGGTTTACTTTTGTAATGAACAAAATACAGTTTACACAACGAATATTATCAGTCACATTTTCCAAAAGGTGCATTTAATAATAGTTCACTAACAAAGAGATCAGCTAAAGCTCTCACATTTTATGATCATTTGTGGTGTTTGGTACGCCTCGATTGTACGTGGCTGTAGATATGAATATTGATTAAAAGTTTTTTCCATACAACCAAAGGTTTTATTGTAATATTTAAAAGGATCGCAACTTTTTAAACAGAATTAGGCGTTTTTTGTGTTGCCAAGGGCCCGCGTATAGCCACAGTTCAAAATTAGGTTTTTTTGCTTAATTGTACCACTCTCCATTGACATAAGGGGTGCGTCCCCGTTTGTAAACATTCCCCTGACCTCGTTAAACATGTTCCGTTTGTCGTCCGGCATGTATTGATTTTTTAGCTAAAATGTAAGTCTCAGTGTTTGCAAAACTTACACACGATACAAAACAATACAAAAATCAAAAATCTGTTCACATGAGAGCAGAGGAAAGCGTCACGATCACAACAGGATGAGATGAAACAGTGTGTTTCCGGATAATCTCATGCGGATCTCATTGGGGTTTGTGCTCCGGGGTAAGAAAACTGAGTTTGTCAAACGCACTGCTTGAAAATTAATATCTGAGCAAGTATCAAACGAAATACGGAGGTTTAAGGGATACAGGACAACGGAGTTGCACACATAAACACAGAAAACACACAAGAAAGCTGTTTTTGTTAGCCCGATATCCGAAGATGATCAAAATGATATGCGATTATTGTGAAGGTGACCGCAAGTAGTTTTGTTCAACTATGATGCTGCTGTTCTTCGATACTGTGACACCGTACGGAACAAATGCCTATGGAATCCAGATTCTTCCGTGTACGTTTGTCGTTATTTTAACCAGAAATTTACCGATCAACATTTTCCCAAGCAAAGATGCTAAAAAAGGAAGAGATTTCAATAACAAACTATGTATTGTCATAACTAAACTTGCCTGCTATCCAATAAATCTGATCGGACCGGCCTGCATAGAGCACGTTGGAAGAATTGTGGTACAATGTGAATTTTCACACGGTACGTCGTATCATGGGAAGGTTAGCCGGTAAGAGTTTGATCTATGACGGCAGGGATGTAGTGGAAATTCTTATTTTGGTTTGAGCAGTCAGTGGTTCGATAAGGTGTGGTGTTAATTTGCTGAAATATTAGTTGTTTTGTCGATTTGGATGTTCAGATGCTTCAAATTATCATTACGATTTAATGTTACATTCCTAGTCTACTGTTCAGTTAAGCAGTAGTAAGATTTACTTGGTTTAGATATTTGTGACAGTATGAAAAATATTCCCATTGTCAAGCCCATCTTTTGTATATTTAAGACAGGTGTGCTGCACACAAGTTTGTCCGGCTCTCTCTCTCTCTGAGGCACTGAGAGGAGGCTACGAAAACGAGAATATCCCATTATAGAATTCCAAATTAATTGGTCGATAACAGTAATCTATCTGAATTTATTCACTGAGGATTCAGTTTATGTTCAAAATATCGGACACCCATATGGTTCAGGAAATTCAATAAAATATATAATAAATGTAATCCTTGCACTAAACTGCAACCCATATTCCCATTATGTTTTTCTTACTGATTTAAAATGAATTAACCAAAACCCTAAAAAAGTAGTTTTCTGGCTTCTTGGAACAATCAGACCAAAAGCAGATACCGACCCTGATGACGTCACTCCCAATTCGGAATAACTAGAGTCGAGTTTCGTTGTAATTAGACCTCATCAATGGTGTACGTCCACCATCGCATCGAAACTTTGATCACCTGGAGGGCGCTTGTGTCACCATTGAGCCAACCAGCTGGAAGGTAATTGCAACTATGAGTAGAGTGTCTATGTCTATGTATGTCTAGCTTCGTATGTCTAGTTGAGCTATTGTACCAAACCTGCAGGTAAGACCTGATTTGGTGGGATGCTGTCAACTGGAGTTAATCTATATTACATTTTGTCTCCTTTCTTTTCGGTCAGATCAAAGGAATTTATTTGTCAGAACACAAGACTGCATTTGACCAAACTTTGATTGGTAGTTCTGGTTAACCCGGCTGTGAGGTGAGATAATAGCACATACTCGACAGGTCCAGCAGTGAAATCCCAGATGGAGTGCAGAACTTACTCACACACACGCCAGCAATAAGCTCTAATGAGAAAAAAATATATAGGATGTAATGATTTCGACGTGAAAGACTGACTGGATGAAATGAGGATTGTGCCGGGGAAAAAGAGATCCGTGGAATGCCCGGTTCAAAGCAGTGGTCAATCCAAATTCCAATGAAAAACAACCAGAACCATCAGGTTGCTTCTAATTTGTCTGCGTGTCTCCCTGATCCGTCCACGCCAATCTTATTTAGGATTATTCATTCCTAAACGCTTGAGCGATTATCGGGATTCTCTGGAGTCATTTCACCTCATAGTTTGGTCAACCATAGTAGGGGTGCGAACAAGAGTCGGTGGCTGAAAACTTATCATGTTTTTTCTGCCCCTTTTTCTCTCCGCTTGATGCAATATATAATTAATTTTATAATATAATGAATTAAGTAATATACATCATATAATAATTCTTGCCTGGCATAAATGTCCTACAGAAGACCAGATGAAAATAAAATGAATCCTGCTCAAATGCGTCCGTCGGGTTGATTCTGAGAGAAATTACCAAAACAGGGAACATTTATTTGTTTGATGAAGTTCTATTTGCGTGATGACCAATAGATATAATAATGTTTGATTGGAATTGATCAGCCCTCAGACTTCCCATTCGCGCACTCCTAGTTACACATACACAATCGGAAGCACAAAACTCTAGTTTCACTTTTGTTAGAGCTCTTCAGTAGCGCATGTCCACCGTATCGTCCAGGCTTTGACTTATGGACCCATCGCATGGAAGGCATGTGTGTTACCACTGTGCTAAACAACTCATATCAGGGCTGTGCAGAGCTACCTATTCCTGTTTGTTCAAGTATCATCTTCGGAGATGTCAGTTAGTTCATTTTGGTCCAATAGTTACGGTGACACAGTTGACTATCTGTTAACTCCAATCGAAAGCCTCCCACCAAATCAAGTCTTCCATGGAGGTTACGGACTGCCTGGACACAAACCCACATGATTTTCACAATAGTTCACATTTAACGCACAATTACTTGTGATTAGTGGTATAGGATAGTTGATTGATGGACTGATAAGCTCTAATAAGAGCGTAACTCGAGTCTTGTGCCTTCGAGTGTGCATGATTGACTGGAAGAGCAAAGGATTGTGTGTGAAGATGAAGTCTTAAGAATGATCAGTTCCAATCCATCAATTATCCTACACCACCACGCACAAATCAAATGTGAATTCAATGTGAACTAGTGTTATATCAAGCCGTCAGGCAGGTCGAATAGACAAACTTAGAAGCGCATTGGATGAGTTGTTTTTCGATCGGTTTAGTGATGACATTCATTCGAGACGGCTTTACCAGTGTTTTTCAACAAACACAGACGTATTTGTGTTGTCCAATCACACTAGTGTTCATTGTTGCATGCGGCATTTGGTAAGGTTTTAGGTGGGATATGTAAACATTTGATTCAGTTCTCTTTTTTGTCACAATGATCAACTTTTGGCAGTGAAATCAGACAGTCGTGCGTAACCCTTTTTTTCAGTATAGCTGAATTTGGCAAACAGGATTTTAAACAGCCTCGAGCTGTGGGATCACTGTGTGAATTCTGCTTCGATATTGAGTTTCCACAAATTCACTAACTTCAATCCATAGTCCTCTGCTGGAGGAATGCAATACGTATTCCGATCAGAGTGCATAGCCAACCGTGAACCGAACGAATCCAGTACTCCGTTTCGGTCAGTATAGACTGAATCTGTATACAGATGCAAAAGACTTATGTTTTTAGGTGTGAAGCAGACAGGTAAGGTTGCCATCGCATCACTCCGATAGCATTGAATGGTCAAACCTCATCACAGTGGCCTAGACTCCACATATTGTCGTGGTTGTGAGCAGATTTTGGTTAGTTGAGCCCGTCTCAATGAAGACTGATTCAACAACTGTCTTTTTATATGGTGAATTTCGTCGCGTGAAGAGCAAATGAAGCGTGAACTGAATGGCTAGGGGTACCTTACAGCTAGTTCGAACTGGTTGGGTCAAACTCAGCAGTCCGAACCCGTCAACTCGATTGTAGATAGAACCCGGGACGGCACACGTAGAATGCGAGCCGGGCAGCTGAACAGGTCATTTTTTTCATTTTCCAAATGCCCGATATAGCACAATCACCCATCTTTGCGAGCTTGCTGTGGGAGTCACACCTGGAGTACCTCAGGACTACTATCCACGGTTATGAATTTTTAGAAAAAAATAAAAGCTGATAACGCTTCATTTGCTCCGTATGCGACGAAATTCACCATATGATCAAACCAAATCCTCCATTTCTCTATTTATAAGAAGAGCAATAAAAGCAGTAACACCAAAACAAATTGTGGTGATCCCAGCCTGCGAGATTACGCATACCACGGAGCGTCCCGTTACGGTTTTGCGGACAATTGCGATCAATCCGGCCTCACGAGTGACGTCAGAAAAACGCGTGCGTGCCACAACTTCTGGACTACAGATGATAGGTCGGTTGTACCAGCCAATCGGGAACCGTGTGGCTCAGACAGAAGCTGAACGACACCAGAAATGCTAGAACGTGATTGGCAGATGCCCGGATGACCAATGAGCTTGTTTTGTACATATTATTTAATCCCCGTTATTTCTTTCAATAAACGAACTACTGCTCCTGAGGCCTTTTCCTCGCGTCTCAGTTACGTGGGATATTCCATGCAAGTGCCAGTGTGGTCCAGTGGGTACGTGACGTCCGTAATTGCTACTGTGTGATTCGTATTCCGTGGTTCGTATTCCGAGTTCAGTGCGTACTACTACTACCACTACTATTACTTCTGTTACAATTACTGCACCAATCCACAGGAAGACATGGGCGGAATTGTTGTTGGCCATTGTGGTCTCCAGGACGGATTTCAATGTTTCAGTATTCGCACTTTGACTACTGTAAATGTATAAGTAGTCTGAACATAAACGATTATATTCAATGACTGTGTTGCACCAAATGCCAATTGACAAAATCTAAACATTAAACGGTTATTTAAGCACTGACTACTTTTCATTATTCTTTTTTGTGTTTATATCTTGCTTTCTGGCTTTGGTTTTACTGTATAAAAACTGTACACCTCATTCTGTGCCGCGACGTTTGAAATTGCCCATATCTAACGTTTGGTAATCACGCCGCAATTTTTTGTCGTGAGTGCTTGAATCTCATTGAACCTTTTTCGTTCATGATGTTTTGATGGCTTTACCTTGCGTGTTTCTGTTCAACTCCGACCCACGGAGAAACTGTCTGTTAGTTTTTCCTAGCTACTCTATACCCCGGTTGTATTTTCGCCCTACCATCGTTCCCCTGCCGTCGTCCGTTGCCCGCCAAGCTTCGTATCGTCTCAAGCTGTGAGAATACGGGCAGAGACATCATGTCGCCCACCTCTGACCATTCAGCTGCGCTGCGAGAGCCCGGAATACGTTCGCATTACACGTACGCTGGTGTCAAGTGACCAAGTCGTAAGTCCGGTTGCATTTTCTCGTATATGTATCGATCAACGATTTCTCAAGAAATAAGGTTCACGTAGAAATAAAGTACCTCAGTCTTTACTGTGTTTTCTGCGTCCGCCTAGGCCATGCGTGAAACCACCCTTGACAATTTCCAGTTTGCCACTGCCGCAGCTAATTTCATTTCACAGCGATCAATTTCGATTTCTCTCATTCACCTGTAAACGCACACTTTCATGATCCTGTCAAACAAAGTAGCAGGGTAGTTGAAATGAGTCACCTGAACATGGTGGTGATGAACAATGGAGTTGCGTGATTTGTGTTTGGTTAGGAGTTGAGCTGAAGTTAGATGACAAAATTTGATATGGAGTTGAGCTGGTTCAAACAATGTGGTTGAGTGAGGGGGAGGGAAGGGTGTGTCACACACACGCACTGGTAGGGTGATATCCAGTGTGACATCATCACTACCACGACAACAACAATTGCAACAAAAGTGTTCTTAACATATAACTGCGGTTTCAAGCAGTGAATACCTATGGTTTCCAAAATCACAAAGTCCATGAACCTCCAGACCTCTTCATAACATTGAAACACTTTGAGTGCGTCTACATGGTGACCGGAGTCTAACAAATGCTGATCTATTGCACTCAACGGTAGTCTCCTTCCGCGAAGACCAAGGTGTTTCGCCAAAGGTTCACACATTCTGGTTGATAGGTGAAGTTCTGTCCTCCCGATGAACCACTGACAACGGGTATATTGAAATGAATAGATACGGATTAGTTCAAGTGATAGAACGAAATGTCCCGTCGACAATCACTAGTCTGACGGCATTCCACTGCAAAAGCTAATCAACAAGGTATCTTTGTTGTAACCTCACAGGCCGAACGAAAGCACTAGGTCACCGGTTAGTTAATCAGACCGTTTTTTTTAATTTTCCATCTACACGACCCAGTTGGGTCGAAGGATTCGCATTGTGGATGAGACTCAACCAGATTGAAACAGCCGTCCGGTGCTTCCCCGGGTTTCAGTTCACGCTTCGTTTGCTCTGTACACGATGAATTCTCCTTTGAAATTGAATCATATCCTCCATCACTCAGGTGTAATAAATTCGAACGGTTTCCACAACCTACAGTTGAACACGGAAAGCAGTAAACATGAAAGTATATTGATTTCCAACGAACCCCAAACATCTTCATGGATGAGATTTCAAATCTGGCTAGATCCATGAGATTTACTGTAAAAATAACTATAAGAGATTCGAAATATTGAGTTCCCTTTATTCACTTCATCAAAACAGAAAGAAGATAAATGTCGCGAGATGTTAACATTTCTTTTAATCTTCTCAGTCGCTAACTTTAACCAGACAGGCACATATATAGCACATGGGATTAATCAATTACGGTGAACGAGTGTGCACAAGCATACAAAGCATACTAAATTTAGAAGTAGAAGGTCAACTTCACGGTAAATGGATTACTTGTATCAAAAACGTCTGTGCGCACAAGGTCGGGTGATGTAATCGAATAAGCAGTGCTTCACTAATCGCCAACAGTTTAGCATTGGCGATTATATTTGATACACGTAACCCATTTACCGTGGGGTTGACCTTCTACTTCTAAATTTAGTATGCTTTGTATGCTTGTGCACACTCGTTCACCGTAATTGATCAATCCCATGTGCTATATATGTGCCTGTCTGGTTAAAGTTAGCGACTGAGAAGATTAAACGAAATACAACAGATTCACCTTTCCGATGCAAGAAACCGACATGAATGTTCATCATACAGTGATCAATGATCGATTTTTGGACTACGCTCAATGTGCTTTTGTGACTGATTAAAATGGAAAGATATTCTGAGTTTAACTCTGTGCTGTGTTGCATTTGTTCTTCAGCCGATCGAGTCAATACAAATCGGACAGGGCTGGGATTACACCGGTGTGAATCGACACACAATATCCGCCTGGGGGAACAATGGATCGGTTATTGTGAAGAACATTAACTTATAGCATCGCACTCACTCCGGAGCTGTGCGCACACATTCCGCAAATGTTTTAAAGGTGATCTGATGATGCATTTCACGTTTTGTTTTAGTCCTTAAAGCAGGTTAGAAAATAAGGAAAACAGTGAAGAATTTTGAGGAAAAAACAGACGAAAACTGATTGATCAGACCGGAAACTTGGTTCACCATTAGTGTAGCACACTTCAACCAGGAGGGGGTGGATGGGTGGAGAACCGGCTCTTCCCAATTTCCTTTCTCTGGAGGACCTCTTCATTACTGAACCATAAGTTTTTATTTTTGTATGAATCGATGATGTTGACCATTGTTTAAACCCGAACAAATGCATTGAAGTTTTGTTTTCCATTGGCTGTAAGCTATCAACACTTTCTGGATCATTTGCTCCCAATATCTTAATCAATAACTTAAAAGTTGAAAGGTCACAACACTTCACATATTTTGGATGTTTTCTGTCTGCTGACCTCAAATGGTCCTACCCCCACGTACAACAAACATTTCATAAATTCAAAAAGTTGACGTTTTTACGCCACACGCCTGTGACATGTAAGTGAGCCGTTGTATGTAATTTCTAAATTTATTTTCAGGTGCATTTTATGCCATTGGATGTAATGTTCCCTCGTTATCTTCTCCGGTCTATTGTCTAACGATTTTATATCTTTAGGTATGAAGCTGTCTTACATGTGGCGACTCAATCGTCAACCAACACCTCAAGGAATGTGAACGTCTGCGTGACTCTATCTTGTCTGACGCATCACAATTTTTTACATTCAAGCCTCTCTCGCTCCGTTTTCACTTCTGTCACCCGAAATAAATTTTAACCTTGATACACTCGCAATACAGCTTTTCAAAATTAAGTTGTATCTTATATTTCTCGTTTGATGGTTTCTAGGGAACGAATATCAAACGAACTGATGCACAGTTTCAGTTTCCAGGCTTTCTCACAATTCATCATCATTGTCTATTTAATAAATGCCAAAAGTTTGAATCCATTTTATTAACATGCATGCTAAAGCAAAAGTGATAAACTTTTTTTCGAAAACAGAAGCCAGCATAGCAACATTGCACGAGGTATGTCCTCGATGATTTCGTTGCATCGCAACTGGTGCCTACTGCACAAAAATACAATATTTATATAGGGTTTGGGAATGAATTACAAAATAAACACTTGCCAATGGGGGAAGCGTCACCAAGGCAAAGCCAAGGTGATGAACAAATTTTTTTAGTGGACACAGAATTCGTTTCCATTGTTTAAAGAACGCCCACCTCTGGACGCCAACTCAAACGTAATCTATCAATTCTAATGTGGGTGCATAGGCAGGTACGTAGGCAGAATAGAAAGACAATTATGTGATAGGGTTTAGGAACACATTCCGAACTGGATTCAACGCAAAGTTGCCACTGGCAAAGTCCACACTGCCGGTAACTGGTAGGATCCGTGCTTATAAACAACCAAGCTCTTCGATTACCAAGCCCTTGTTGATGACGCAACACCTGGTGAATCGCGAGAAATTATTTCGATTGATTTTTACTAATGATAACACCAGAATGCTCAAAATCGCCGAGGCGATTGTAATTGTTCTATGTGAATAAAAAGACTTGTTCATCACCTTGGCTTTGCCTTGGGTAACACTTCCCCCCTCCCACCCTATTACAAGCGAATATTTTGTAATCCATTTCCAAACCCTATATAAATATTGTATTTGTGTGCAGTAGGCACCAGTTGCGATGCAACGAAATCATCGAGGACATAACTCGTGCAATGTTGTTATACGGGCTTCTCTCTTTTCAACTTTCTCACGGGAAAAGCTTGTTTCAGTCACTTGCGAAAACATTTTTCCTCGTTGAAAGTTCTGTTTGCAATGGATAAATTAAATGCGCCAAGGAATTGACTCGAATTGTCTTGAGAAAGGGCGCAGTGTCAAAAGTGTCTAAGTAAATTTTTGTTACATTCTTGACATTGTTGCTTCCCAAGAAAATGATGATATGATTTGGGGTTTAACAACATGGTGTAATTCAGTGGATCACAGACAGTTCTATTTACGTTAGAATTGTGAAGTGTTCCAGAGTCTCGATGGGATTCGAACCCACGCATGGACGCCGCCTACCATTTTGTACAGTAAACGCTCTATCAGCCGAGTTCGGAGGCCACCGCGACAACAACAGTCTTTTTACAGCATGTAAGCTAACGACAGGTCCTATTTACCTTGGTCGTAAGAAAATATCGCAATACATTCAGCTTCTTAGGATTACTTATGATGACAAATGTTTACATTGTGACGGACCGTGTTTCGACGTAGCATTTTTTTATTGTTAACATTTATTGATTTCAGTCTATGCTAAAAACGCCAAACATGCTATACGCAATTGATTTGGGTATTGATTCTATCGAAGACATTCTTCATTGTGTATATTTTGTCTCATCCCTGGACCTGTCAAACTATTGAATTTCGTGATTGACTGATGAAATTCGATCGCACACACAACTTCAACTAGCTTCATATAGGACCATATATTCAATGGGACAATGGATGTCACACATAGCAAACGGACTACATGTCACAATTATGCAATAACCGTTATGTTCGTGTATGTTGTGCATTGAATGGTCTGGTGTTTTTCAAAAGTCATGGCGCAATACGGTTTATATATGGTGCTTTTGTTCACTCTACTTCTCAATCCTTTAGGCTTTGTACTCACCTAAAGTGCGATCTACCATACCACGCCTAATATTCACTGGAGTCGAGTTTTCCTCCCCCTGTTGGAGCTGATCAGCGTCTAAGTCAAGTCAAATTTACGCTCTATACATTTTACAGATCCATGCATTTTGGAGACACTCACCACGTCAGTCCATTCAACATTCACTCAATCGTATCTGCCGTTAAAATCAGGACTTATAATCATCACTCCTAGACCGTTTATTTTACATTCACTCCTTAGCCAGTCACTTGACATCAACACATTTGATACACTTCAATGGGCATGTTGAAATCTGTTCACAAACAGCCATCAATAATTGTGATTTTGTTCTTATACAACATGATATGATAGAATAATAATATTGATAATAATATACATTTTATAATGTGAACTATGTCCCTACATCTGTCAGCAACGCGAGCATTATTCCTGTCCTATTCTCCTTGAGGAAACGTTTGATTTATAGACAGCATGGTACGTTTTGGTGACATGTTGTTGACCAGCAAATCTGTTTCACGTCTGTCTTTGCGACCTGTGCTGCTTATTTCGATGTTATTGATTGTTATTCTTTCCACATCTGTCCTTGTATCAAATTGTTGGTAGCTGCCTGTCCGCTTTCCATTTAACTCTCGTTCGAGTCGTTTCATTTTGCTCTGCTACATGTTGTGTATTCTCCGTATCCCACTAGGACGCATTACCAGTAAACAATCGTACGCATGAACCGATGGGTCAGTCTACACCTTTAAATAGACTGTTCCCTTTAATTTTCCTCGTTCTTCGGTCTGACGGTGTTTAACGAGTGGCTTGACTTCACATCCCGTTTCGATTCTGTTTTACGTTACTCGATTACTGACCCGAATCGCTCATAATTTGTGGTATATTGTTCATATTGTTTCCTTGTCCGTATCTTAGTGCACGTAGATTATCGAGCTCGTGTTCTATTGGCCTAGAATTGGGGTTTCTTCCTCTGCGTGTCCCTCTTTCACTGAACGTGAATCCGGTACACAAGGAGAGATGATTATTCAGCAGCTATGCAGCCAAAGTATAATCAGTTAAACAAACACAACTATATTGGAATTTTGGAGAACGAGACCAAAACAAAGCATAATTTACGATTTGAGTGAGTGAGTGAGTGAATTGCGTTCAGAAAAGCTGCTTTCTGGGTTTCCAAGAAATCCAGCAAGATAAGGGACCAGGGAAGACCGGTCGGTGGTTGTGCGAATACACAGGCAGTTTTAGTGAGATCGAGTGGAAAAAGAGGACGTACACTTTATGATGTCTGTGTGTAACAGACAGAAAGGCCAAATTTATTATTTTTGTGAATAACGGGTGACATGAGTTAGCATTTTGTGAAATGACAGTGGGAAGTCGTGGGAAATCCCGCCATTTCTAGATCAATCTGTTTAGGATCTAGAGTGCGACTTAAAGTCGTTCTGGAACATCCTGAGGAACAACAAAGGGGACCCGTACAGCTAAAGGGGGGAAATGCGAACAAAGAGAAAACGGCCGATCAAGGTTCGACGAACCGATAAAGCGTTCAAGTATAAACTACGGTGAATTAACGCATCTTACTCTAAGTTTACCAGTTGATTGACGATATCATCTTGTATTTGTATTGTGGAACAAGATTCCAAAAGATTATCGTCACATTTCTGTTACGAAAGGAGAAGCCCAAATTGCTATTGAGGATTCCCAACGGTATAATGTGAAATGGATTTTGACCAATCGTCACGGTTGGAAAAAAACTGGCACTTTCTCAATGTTACGCGATCTGTTGGATTCCGAGTAACGGACAGAATAAAGCAACCTAATTTGTCCACTCCCTGCATCGGCCTTCTTGTGTTTTCCATTCCGTAACAATCCAAACTGTGCACCACCCTATGCATATAGCTCGGATCTCCATCGGTCAACGAACTATTTTTCTAATCCGCTTCCAAAAAATACTCGCATTGTTTAGAATTGTTTTTTTTTTGCTGCAAGGAAGCGGATCCAACAACCACAGCGTTTCTTTCTCAATTCCAAGTGATGAATTCTCTATTCAAAATGACAGTTTCGCAAGTGAAAATTATAGTTTCTCAAATCTAATTCAAAATAGTATAGAATCTTGAGGAATATATCGAGGGGTAAGATTGGGTGCTAGTCTATTTGTATTTGTTTCTCATTGATTTTCAAAGTAAACTCCTTACTAGATCAAACTATAGATGTTTATTCTGCAAGGTGTTATGGAATCTCGCCTCTATCATCACCGTGGTCCTACAGCACCGTTATGACAACGATTTATTGCTCTATAGAAACAAAAGAAACGTCAATTACTGTATATGATGACGATGATAAAACAAACTACAACAGTGTGACCATCCAGGAAGGCTCCGTCATCTTACCCATCATCCATTCCGAGCTATGGTTTGTGCGCTTCAAAAAAGGTTTATAGATGTGATATACCACTTGGAACCAGAAACTTCAATATCCTTAAGACACAGCTCATGAATCAGACCTGTCCTATTTGAAGAGAAAAACTACTTAGAAGCCGGTGAATAAGTTGAAATCATGATCAACTGTTCTTTACATTTGAAGTTCCCCGATCCCGAAGTCGTTTCTCGGGGTGATCATCTTGTAAGTATAACTGTAGTTCAATTCCGAGGTGCATCTGGTTGAATTTAGTCTCACATTTTTTCGTGCCCGTCGCTTGTTTTCTGCTGCTGAATCGGCACTAGTTTACTGTTTGTTGTTTTCAATAGTCCAACACTGGATGAGCTAAACTGTTTCCGTTGCTACTTAGAGTGTAGAGCAAGAAATGTACCGATCTTCGGCCAGTTGTCAGGTTTCTAGCTAGGTCAGTTAAATTGGTTCAGTGAGTTCTCCCGGACATTGTGCGCAACACCTAATGCTGAAATCTCTTGTTGCTCAATAATCTGCTTGGCTTTTGCTCAGCAACCTTTTTATCCATTCAAGTATGTCATACTCGGTCATTTACATCGACTGGATGGAGAGACAACTACGTTGGCATGTAACCGTACACAGTCCAATCCGAATTCAGGAAACAATGAGTGAAAATTGGCAAGCATGACTTCATCAGTGACGTGCGGTGAACTCGTGGTATCCACTATACACAAACTGGTCAAAATTAAGCACAGTGTCATTCTGAGAGACACATTCGGAATCCTCTACTACGGAAAAAAACTAGGCTTCTTAGGTACATCGAGGCACGGAGACCATTCGAAATTTCTATCCCCAACTGTACACAGACTGGATAACTTATCATTCTATTGTTACCTGGGTACTAAATGTTGACTGCGATCGTTCTTGGCTTATCATTCTGTATTTTCTGACTGTATGTCAACGATCACCTAGACTTCGGTATGCACGTGTACAGACGCAGCGAAATGATCTACCTTACAGTAAACAAACCTGTGCGTTAGTATCTTCATTCAAATATTTCAATGAATTTGATTAACAACATTGATCAACAACCGTTCATTGGCCGAACGGTTGTAGTCCCAATGTTTCAAGTCTTTCTCTCACTGTGTAACTTTATTCAGTGTTAGGTGTTGAAGTGACTACACGTGTTTTGGAGAAAACGAAATAGACCAAGCGAATTTATATCCTTCCAATGTTTGCTGCATTGCACGTAGTAGAAGGTAAACTTTTAGGACGTCAGTTGTGGCTCAAAAGGGATGTGTTGATGGCTCTGTGATCTAGTCTTGTAGCTGAGTTCAAAATCACATTGACTAGGAAGTCATAAGTTCGAATCTGTGGTGGCCTGCTGCCAACTAAAACATTTACCGCGCATAGCATGATTGACCGCACACGCATGTGCGCACGTATACGTCCCGGGACGCACAAGGTCGATCCCCCTAAGCGAATCAAATATCAGCTTTGATCGGTCCCTATTGACTGGTCCGTTGACTGACCAGCTTGACGGTATTCTGCATTTTGGTAACACGTGCCTACTGATGCGTAGACGCCTTGCTTCCTCACCGGCCTGCTGATCGGCTACATGTACGTCCTTGCACTGAAAATAGACGAACTACTCAATTCACCGCCTACTTATTTATTCGCTTTGATTGGGCACAGCAAAATCCTATACCCGGCATCCAACATTTCTTCTCATTAGCGTAACCAGGCCGCGCCTAACCGGCGGGATCCAATCATTTTGTGAATGATGATTATTCATTTGTGCTCGTTAAAAGTGGAGGTAAATAGACGGTTGGGAACACTGTTTTCCCGTCACAAATTTAAACAGAAGGTATATTACGCACTTGTCTAAGTCATTGTCTATATTACCGACCGGATACCAACGACATCGGCGAAAGAACGATTGTCTCCTCTGCCAAATCAAATTGTGGTGAACAATCCAGGTATGAATGCTCGGACATCTGCATAGGCAAGACAGAGAGTCAGATAGTCACCGAATGATTCCTGGCTTTCACCCAGACGGCCCGGGTTCGACTCCCGGCGCGGGAGCGCATTTGGGCGGTGGTGGTCCGGTGGTAACGTAACCAAATCATCACCCCGAGGTTCTGTGTTCGAACCCAACCACCACCGCCTGACTTTCCCCTTCGTGTGCTGAATGGCAGCCCTCTGATTGGCCGCTTCCCTCTTCCTGAAAAATTGTTGTATCTTTGTATATTCAATAAAAGGAAGTAAANATGATTCATCATCTTCCATGGTGGCCCGGTGGTAACGTCACCAAATTATCACCCCGGGGATGTGTTGGAACTCCACCGCCACCGCCTGACTTTCCCCTTTGTGTGTTGAATGGCAGCCCTCTGATTGGCCGCTTCCCTCTTCCTGAAAAATTGTTGTATCTTTGTATATTCAATAAAAGGAAGTAAAGTGAAAAAGAAAAAAGAATGGCCAAAACCACCCGGTGTGGCTTAAGAAAGTTTGTATTCGTTACATCATCAAATGAAATCTTCGATGACACAACACTTTTTCGAACAAAAAATATTGTGTTACTCCAACCCACGCAATTCAGGTCATCTGCAACACAACAAACAGTATTTTTATTGATTTGAGCTGACTCTCATTCGGACTTCACCTTCACACACAATTCATCGATTCAACCATACGCACTCGGAAGCACCAGAGTCGTGCTTCACCCTTATTGCAGTGCATATGCACCGTCCCATCCGGGATTGGAACTGCGGACCCATCGCATGGAAGGCGTGTGTGTTACTACTGTGCCAACCAGCTCACACCGTGGCTGAACCAAATTGCCTATTCATGTTTGTTAAGGTGTCATCTTCAGTGACAATCAGCTAATTTGACCAGACAGCAACGAAGGGAGACACAGATGACAATCTGTTAACTTCAATCGAAAGCCTCCAGTAAGAACGAAACTTGAGTCTAGACTCAAGCCCAATATGAGCTGACAAGAGAGCATCACCTCCCGAACTTGTGTTGTTCGATTCCCGGCCTAAAAGACTACACCTTTCAGATGAGTCTTCAAAAAAGGAGACAGCTGTGCGGTACCTTTTGTTGACTATCAAATCCATATCAGATATGATTAACTATTTCTTGTCAAAGTGTGCTGCAAGTAACTATATTATCTCGAACAACAACCAGGACGCTCGATAACCTGAATGTGTTCTCAGAACAGTTCAACTTGCTATGGATAATAACACACTATCGGGGAACAGCCATAAAATGAATTTCATTCAATTATCAACAAAGACTATTGAAAAGCTGATAGATTCCTTATAAGGATTGACTATTAGGTGATTCATGTGATTCATTGAAAGCTCGAATTGATACATCTCCAGGGTAGTTCACCTCATTAGAAATCACACTTTGCAATGAAATCGCCTTATGCTCATTCAATAGTAGCGAATCAAATGATCCAAGCAACACAATCGGTAGTTCTAGAAAACCCACTTTATGGTGACGGGGTTGGTTGATACTGAGATGTACAACGATTTCTGACTAACTTAAAAGAATGACATGATTTTTCGATGGTGGAAACATGCGCTGAAACGAATCCAGACAATGTTTTGAGATCACCACCCTGCGTGTACGTGAACGAACTGTCTGTGCATGCAATTTGCTAATAATTTCTCTGATCCAACTTGATACATGAACACTAAGGTGTAAATTTACCCGACGATGGCGACATAGGGTTAGTATAAAATGAAGGACATATTGGTGAAGAGAACGTGCTCTTTTCCTTTATTTTATTTTCATTTTACTTACTTTTTTTCAGGAAGCGGCCAATCAAACGGGGTTGCCATTCAACACACACACACACACAATGGGAAAAGTCAGGCGGTGGTGCTGGTGGGATTCGAACACACACATCCCCGCTGGGTGATAATTTGGTGACGTTATCACATAGGTACCACGCTTCGGCTTTGCACGAGGAGCGAACAGCTATGAGACACACCGAAATAGTCCGTGAAGCGGTAAAAGTACACACCCCAAAGAGATCGATTATTTGTTTTGCATCCCGTCTGACTTGTGCACGAAAATCATACACTGGTAATGGTATCATTGCTGAATGCTATGGGAATAACCAGATGACCAGGTCAGTTTGGGTTGAGGCCATCTTCACGTCTGACCTTAACTATGCCACCCAGGACCGGGTCAGTTGTGCCATCCATATAGTCGATTATGTGAACAAGACAGTACCAGTCCACCCACGCAAAGAGTGCGCGCACAAACCTTCGGGCCTGGACGCCTGCGTGCACGCAGGCACGCACGCACGCATGTGTGCTACCAACACGATCAAGCATGCGCACGAAGCTCTGCGGTATTGGCTAGAGCTTCAAACTGGTCACGTGACAGCGCGTGTAGATCGTGTGACAGTTCCACGTGGCGCAGACTTGTTGACCGCCGTATCGGTTTGCCACACTGCACGATCTCTCGCGCTCNGTGTTTCTGGTAAATTTACCAACCGGATCGTTTTTTGAATGCATCTGCCGTGATCGAATATGCACATGAATGCGATCGATTGTGTACCGTCAGAATTGTTAACCGAAGTATTCACTTATTTGTCCGCGTCAGATTTGATCTCTTGTTCCCGTGTGTGTCCCCAATGGAACGAATTGGCCCAACAATTTCATCTCTGGTCTAGTCTCTATTGGAAAACTATGCCATATGTGTCTTGGCTTGATAGTGCAATGGTTCGAAATATTGATCAAAGTGGTGTAGAGGAAGTGACAGATGTGACGG
>UZAN01042307.1:34872-49521 GCA_900618425.1 Echinostoma caproni
CACTGAATAGCAGGTCCACGCGACTATGGGGTCCACCTCGCCTGCTGTTCATCACAGAAAAATGTCATAAAAAATAGTTGGGTGTCAATGATATATGTTTGCTTGGAGCATCTGTTACGGGGGATCGGTCCAAATCAACTTCCCAATTGTCAGGGGCACATGCTTATTGTAAGGTAGAAATGCTGTTGCTTGACTTTCATTTGACCTGTATTTTTACTCATACAACTGGGCGAAGCGCATGCACTGTCTACTACGCATGGGTGTGTACTAATGTGCTGTGACCAGAATCAGGTTCACTGTCCTTGGCCTACTGGTCACATGATCGTGTGTCGATCGTTTTTAGCTACCGGATTACACCGGTGGGTTTCGTAAACTCGTTTTCTGGCGTACAATGAATCTAAGTTTTCTTTTATAACTGGAGGATGAACAAAGATTCATCTAGGAAGCTTCGCAAACTGGTTCGCACCATTCTTTCGCTAGTATGGAGAGTAAATGCTTCATACAATGAAGAGACTTTCTGGTTGTTCCTTTGGATTCCGAATCTGTCAGCGTTGTACTAGGCTCGTTGGTTTAATATTCGGTCAATTTGTTAGTAAGTTCCTGTGTGTCCTGTGTTTGGTGAAATCGGTAGATGTTTGTGGAACCCCCAGAATGACTTAATCGTGTCTTCTGCCGGTGGGTCTATTGAGAAGAATTTCGCTTGTCGATGGAATGTGCGTCTACAGTCCATATATTCAAACTAAACTCGTCCGGCATTGTGGCGTGTGCATCCATCATGATCACTGGCTAATACGCTCACCTTTTAACGGAAATCACCTGATCCATTCCAATGGGATCAATTTTCGCTTCTCCTTGGACTGCGCTAGCCTTAACAATAGCAAGAGTGTATTCAATCAATCCGCCGTTCTTTTCAGCCGTCCAAACTCCTAGCAGAGGTTTTCCCATGCCCATTACTCTCGATGAAATCCTAAGCCGAATCGTTGTCCTGAATTTCGGCCGTTTCAGTCGGTCTTAATTGTGTACTGAACGTGCTTTGCTACTAACGCACTGACCACTTGATTCACTGGTGCGACAATTCCGAACGATCAGTCGATGGGAAGTCTGCCCACGATCGTGTTACGAATAGGTTGAGACAAAGAAGGAAATTGACCGAACAACTGCAGTTTGGGGATAACTCCGGCATAGTATATCTTTAAGGACTCGTCGCTTGCGTGGCCACTGGGAGCATCCAGTCTTGAACGGTTAAGCCATTGAGCCTGTGTGTACTTGGACGTACTGTAAACCTTAGCGAGGTGCATATCGATCGATCACTGTAGTGAAATCATGTGCTTACAATGCCACGAACACAATCAACCTGTGAACAGCGAGAAAAAATCCCGTGGATTTATCTCTATTTTTTTAAAAATCTGATTGGATGAATAGACCGTTTCCCGAACCATTATGGCACTCACGTGGATCGGCAGTCAACTGTGTGCCTAATTTGCACCTTTTGAGTTAGACTAGTGTGGTTGCCAAATCAGGTGAAGCGATTGACTATGACACCCTTCTTCCTTTGTCGATATCTCGATTCCCGAATCGAAAACATATTTGGATTCACGGATGTAAAAGTGAGAGAAGTACTCGAAATAATGATAACGATTATAAACGAATCAGGTCACTTGCGCTAGCGTGCACCAGTTGGCATTCTCTCGATGTATTGAATCAGGATTTGCGGATACCTATGAACACTCAATAATCAGTGTTACTTTCGAACGCCTTGGATGATCTGAGTGATGGCAATTCGTGTGGTAACTTCACAGACTAAAACGGTTCACGTAAAAAAACCAAAAGGAGATACATATTGTAACAAACTGGTTCATTCAACAAAACGGTACTAAAGGTAAGGACCACAGTTGTGTGAAGCGTGCACACCTAAAAATTGTGTCATCTTCCCGTTCAAAAGGCTGGAGATTGTGACACCAGCACGTGCAGAAAACTGTCGAACAGGGGGCAGTCGGAGGATTGAACCGAACGAGGGCACGTGCGTGTTTATAAAGATGTTTCATCGATATCCAAACCTAAACAGCCTAGCTGCTGAGGTAGCAATTTTATTGAAGGCTGTTACAACCATTATGCATTAGTTGCACGATTTATGAAATCCTACACAGTATCTCATGGACACAATGTAGCTTCTACAGGACCGTCTCTTTTAAGGACCTGATCATCACTATTAAAAACCTTTGTTTAGGCATTCCACATTATTGATCGGTTGTGGTGGATTATTTCCGGCTATGTTGACCATTTACTGAACGAGTCGTGTGCCGTTTTTGTTGATATGTATCAAATATCTTAAAGATTCGGTGGTATTTGAAACCAATTAATTCGACAAGAGGTTCAACTTACTGATTCAGGGAGTCCGGATATTTCTACTGTTTTGGTTTTGCTTTAGGTTAACTCTGTAGAAACCTGAGAATTCAGTTAGTTGTGGATGTGGCCCTCGATGATGGCGCTTGACTTCCAGTAGTATTTTGCGCAGTTCATGAAAAGTTTTATCATATGTGAAAAAGACATACAGAAACCTGCGCCTGCTAAACGACGGTAGATTGTATCTGAAGTGGCTGCTAACATGCACTGAAGTAAAACGTTGCTGGTCCGCAAGACCATCATAGTTTCTAGTCCCTGTGAACAATCTAATTGTCTAATCGAAACACGATACTTTAATATGGATCCTAGCATTCGACTATGAAGGATGTTATGCTTCAGCTACATATTCCAGTGCGCTCATCTGATGGCTGTGATCGAATCTTTCATAAAGTTCGACTATATCTTCAGCATTCTTCCTTTTCTTTGGACAATTCGATGTACTTATGATAACTCTTCCACAGATGGTTAGACATGGGGTTAGGAATGGTAGAAATTATGCTTTAGACTGTCGCAGCTCAAAATATTCGGCCCATTTTCCGATATCTGTCGGGATAGTCTGCATACGGTTAAAGCTAGCTAATCAATATTTGGTCTGTTAAACTGAACGCGCACGAGCTCTCTGCATTTTCCGGATTCCACTAATTTTCTTGGCTGTCTTGAACCTTTTATGGTGGCTGCGTAAAGTTATGTCATCATTCCGCGTGATCACCATAACTCCTCTGTCGCGAATGCGTCATCTATTCAGTTTGCTTTCTCATAGAATCTCAGCACTGTGGTCGTTGAATTCTCTGGTTCTGCCAGTAGATCTTCGTCATCATCATGCTCGTGTTATTCCGGGGTTGTGGCATGAACTGCAGGCAACTCAAACTCGTGTTTATTGGCCGATTCTTGGCACGATTCACAGGTAGTTACGGTTCGTTCGTTCCGAAAATAGAGCTGCCGAATATGCCGTCAGTGTACTGGTATATAAGTTAAATTGATTCCCGCCATTGACTAACCTAAACGTTTGGTGATAACTCCTCGGAAAGGGTAAAAATACTTGCTTGTGAAGTGAGTAGAGTCTGTGTAATCCATACACTTTGGAAAAGNTTGGAAAAGAAGTCCAGCCACGTAAGTTGAGCAAATTTACAAACTTTCCTCGGCGTTCGCGAGTGCCCCATTTCTCCACTGCAGAAGGAAGTTGTCCAGAAACACCACCAGTATTTGCTATGATTCCGGATTTTGAACCATTCTTAACAGATTTTTAGCCGCACCCTTCGAACATTGATACCTCGGTAACCTACTTGGCTCCCCCTCTCTCAGCTCCTTGTTTTTCAGCAGGGGTTACTTTATTACATTCAGTTCATTTCAAGACCGGTTTAGCAAAATGTTTATCCATATAACAGTAAACAAATGGAAATTCACGGCAACAAGCTGTTCAAAATGAAACCAAAAATCCCGGCTGTTCGACGGGCTATTAATAACACAATTTTGTGTGCCTTGCTAAATAACAGCTGCACCACAAAACCCATATCTAGAAAATTGCCACAGAACATCACTACGTATTCATTGAATCAGTGATCACTGGTTAGAGACAGGTGATAAAGCAATAAGTCAAGTCAAATTAAGCTTTATGCAACCTTATAGGGTGGATTTTCAGCGATCATGTATGAGGACAGTAAACAGATGCACGAGCGTCGAACTCAGGACACTCGGAGGAATAACTTAATTCCTCATTCCTCATGCTGATTCCGAGGTTTACGGAATGGAAGCCTAAACTGACAAAGTAAATTCGTCACGATTTATATACCTGTGCATCAGGTCAGTGCTCGTCCTGCTTTGATCTCGACCAAGGGGCTAAATAACTGTGCAAACATCTTCCAAATCAACGTCTCATTCCTTTTGAGGTCAACTTATCCTATGATTCTGCTTTACGTTATCTGGTTTCTTTGTTTGATTAAAGATTACTGATTAGTTTGGTTGAGTTCAACTCCACTTCCATTTCTTCTATTCTCTCATTCCCTTTTGTGTTGGAATGTGTTGTGTGAATTGATCGTTTGTTTTACGGCATCAATTGTGCTTTTATGATTGGTATGATTGGTATAAGTAATCACGCTGACTTTGTTTCCATTGAGGCTTTAAGCTTTGCTTAGCTCTTATATTTACAGTCTACTTTATGCAATACCGGAAGTTTATTCCTACAATAAACATGGTGAACTCACTCCACTCACAAAATACTTCCGTTATCATTAATTTTCCCACGAAATAATCTCCATTCTTAACTCTTTCATCGTGGATATCTATGTGGTCCAGAACCCAAATTATTGTTTGATATATCAACGGATATTTTAACTGATACCCCACTGGGACACTGCTTGCAGCCTGAAAGAAAAAGTTCACCGTGTTTGAAGCGGTTAATTTCAAAAAGAGAACACGTCCACGAAAAACAGATTTGAGGTGGGGGTGAATAATTCTCAACTCTTTCCAGGTTTCGAATCGGCATCTATGCACTGTTGATTGATTTGCTAAATAGTACATTAGAATCCTGCTCTGCCGACCAATTTTGACGCCATGTAAAAACCAGTCTTGTCCTGAAAATACTTGAAAGTGACAGCATAGTAATCCAATTTCGTCTCCTTATACTGCCCTCTTTCGATCTATTGTTAGCCCAGCTAACGTCTTTTCAACTCGTTCAGTCTTTTCTTATCTTTCGGAGTAGTGGCATCCAAATACTTCGAAATAAGAAAAATATTATCGGCATGAAAAATTATTTTATTCTCTTTCCAATAAGATCCCTTGGTGCTCAATCTTTTACTGTTCGTTATGCCCTCTACTATTCAGTTTCATGCATGCTAATCCGACGTTGCTCTGCAATCATGCGTGGCGTTCTGTTAATCTTTACTCAGTCCTACTGAAACTCGTATCAAATCGTGTGTGGATTGCCGATGATGTTCTTTCTCACCAGTATTCTTATGTTTCGTGATATCACTTTCATGCATCAGCTCACTATCCTTTACTTTCTCGTAAAACATTCTACAATATTTTCATTATTCTTTGGTCATATGATGAATTCTTCATGTAACTAAGTCGTGAGCTGAAAAGCTGGGAAGCACTAGACAGTTGTTTTAACCTGGTTGGGTTTCATCCGCAATGCCAATCCATCGACCCGACCGGGGAGTGAACCCAAGAGCTCACAGATGGAACGCAAGCATACCACCCGCTCATAGAAACAAACCAAATGTTCCGTTACACCCATTCAACAAATAATCAGGTTGTGAAGTTTTCAACCAAGTCGTATACCTAGGGGCTAGTGCTGAGATGAGCGAGGACATAGACCGGGTTGTGCTATAGCGCGTAAATTCAAAATGAGAAACTGTCTGATCAGTTGCCCGGTGGCCGAGTGGGTAATATGCTTCCGTTCTACTTGTGAGGTCCCGGGTTCACTCCCCGGTTAAGTCGATGGATTCGCACTGCTGACGAGACCCGATTAGGTCGAAACAGCTGTCCAGTGCTTCCTAGCTTTTCAGTTCACGCTTTGTTTGCTATATACATGACGAATTCACCTTTGAAGTTGAATCAAATCGTCCATTACTCACCTGATTTCAATTTAACTCACTCCATCTATCAATTTATTCAAAAAGACTTTCTATGCACGCTTTGGTTGGTTTCCAAGCACATCCAGAATTTGTTATGTAGCACACTGAAAGGATCTCGCTGATTCATAATGTGGTGTAACGGTTCCCCATGTTCTTTTAACATTCTCATAAAACTATGTTGTGCATTTATTCTGACTCACAGTGGTAACTTCTTATATATATAGTAGTCAAACGCCATCAAATGGACAGGCACGTTGGTTCCGAGACCGGAATCTACATATCTCAGACCTAACGAGCCACTTTTATTTCAACTCAATCTAAGCAAAGTCCAGCTCGATCAATAATAAGTTAGATTGTAATGGCCCATTTTCCGATGCGAAACTGATTATGATTATGCGCATTGACGAACTAGAATGCAGCTGAAGATATTCTTTCGCGGTTCCAACATTATCGCAATAAAGATGTTCTTCATCTTATTCCGGTGGCCTCACAAAATTCGCATTCTGTTGGTTTGTATCACCAAACGCACCAGAATTTACTTTAACAGAAAAAACATTTGACTTAGAAATGTTTCCTTTGCTTGCAGCTATTGCACGGTTAACTTTTTGTTGTGCATTCATCTCGTTCCATCAGGTGTTTTCTACCAAAAACACGAGGACCCTTCATTTACTGGATGAACGGGAATCGAGTTTAGCAACAGTGAGAGAAGCCAGACGTTTTCCGCTACCTCCGCACTGCGGCAAGTTTTAGCACAATGATACGGGATAGTTTTCTGATCTTTGGCAGCTGTTTAAAAGCAACCAGATTCTACTATTCTGTCGTTATCGGGTCCGGAATTAAAAGTATGTTGCGAAAATTCATCATATGAACAAATCAAAGCTTCCATTACATATATTCTGTAGTTAACACATTTTCTTCCCGTCACGAAAATGGTTCTGAAAAACGCTCAGCAATCTTGGGTGTTCTATTCAACTTAAACTCTGGCATTGGATTGATTGTCATATTATTCCCCATGTCTGTAAAGCCATACAAGCTATATATGTTCAAGTCGACTAATACAACACGATTACCTCAGAACATAAATGTTGACAACCGCAACTGACAGGCTGTCTTACCTAGGGAACCATCATGTCTAGGGCGCATTAAACCCCCTGCTTTACATTATGTTGTTTTTTCCTTCAGTATTGCTTAAATAGGAATTCATCAAATGAACACACTGTTTTTCATTCAGAAAAAGTTGTGTATTCTCCGTTGTCACGCTATTCACTTACTGATAGCATTTTTATTGACATAGAGGAAAANCATTTTTATTGACATAGAGGAAAAAAATCTTTTTGAAACTAGACAGCAAGTTAAATACAACGTATCACATACTTCACCCAAATCGATCGTACAGCGAGATAAAACTCAGTGGGTTTTGGTCCTCATCAGTCCACATTCCAGGGCCCACTGTTTCAAAAAATCTGGGATATTCCCTGGATCACAAAGAAAACCGTTTCGTGGTTCGGCCCACGTATCGTGTCTCACATCGCTTAGTAAAGCGAAGTAGACTTTCCCGAGAGTGTGAGTTGCAAAAGAGAACTCAACGAGAGGAGAATGTGTTCAGGGTCTATGCCGCATCCTAAGGCTTTTCAACTGCAAGTGAAATCCGTTAAATCTACCCATGAAACGAATTCGGACCACGTGCGCGTTTGAGTGTGAACAGCGATCTGTTTTTTGTTTGCGACTTTCTCCGTTACGTGACGGATCGAGGTCAATTTATAGCTCGGTGCACACATTCTCGTCTGAAGACCACGCGATCAACGGCATGACTAGTCAGACCCCAATCACACGGAAACTTCTATGCCGATTTGGTGACCCATTTGATGGGTGTCTTTATTTTTTATAGAGAAACCTGCGTATTCCCATTGGCCGGACATTGTGACATTTGACGGACTAAGCATTAATCTTTAAGTGTGGTTACCGATAGAACGCGACTGGTGGATTCACCTGAAATTTCATCGGTTTCACTTGAAAATGTATGGTTTTTAGTATCTGAACTACATGTGCTATCTCACCGCCTCTGAAGTGGATCGGGAGGCTTAGGAGTTTCTTTCCCCCGCTTGACAATCGGACCTGGGATGTGTAATATCTACAAATTGTAAATTGTACAATCTCCCGTACTGTACATTCGCGTCAGACGTCCGAACTTCGGCTTTTGCTCATTTCGTGAGCAATCGCTTCATATTACCATAAGGAGCATCGTGCTGACTAACGGATTGCACTGAGGCGAAATTCCCGCATCAGGATGACAATTTCCTTGATTTTTTTCCATGTAACGTTCACTCATTCGTGGGAAAAATAGATAATGTCCAGAATCTGGGGCAGAAGATACAATACAAAATGTGGGTATCGTTTTGCCCAGGGAAAGTTGGTTACACCCGGACATTGTGGCCCAGGTCGTTGGAGCGGATAGTTTTGATGTTTTCAGGAGCGATCAGATTGAAGTTCTACAAGAGAGATAGAGGGGTGATCATTTTCGTCCACCGAAGTTGATGTGCCAAGACTCAGTTAAAGTTTAATTTCTGAACCGGCGAAATTAATTACACTTTCGTTTGCTCTAAGCGCCACTTTCTCATCAGATTTTGTTTTATTCACTTTCTGAATATATATTACCCCTGACGTGACATTTTTATCCGATAATGTATCAACAACACCATTTACCACTTGCAGCGATCAATCTATGTGCATTTTCCCCTGTCGACTTTACTCGTTTCAATACTTCCATCAGAACTACTCTAGGTTTACTGAACCTTGTAATTTATCCCACCCAGACTACTGTTTATCTTGGTGATATATATGTGAATAGTTCTAATTTGTTTCACGTTGTTTAAACGAGCTCCAGTTGGCACTTCTGACTACTCCAGTAGAAGATATACTGCAAAAGTAACCGTTACTTTCAGCCTCGACCGGCCTATCCTACTAAAGTTAAGATAAATTATTCCTCTGAAAACTTGGACAGAATCACGGTCTTATTCTCTTCTACCGACTCCTCCGTTTTCCAATAATCAGCTATCTTTGTCTTGCGAACATCTTATTTCTGTCATAAACAATGTTGCCGTGTTTATATTTGAATTGATAGTTTGTCCCGTCCTTGAGTGATTCCATCGTGCTAAAAAGAGACGGTTTACATGACCGGTTGGCGTTACAGTTTAAAAGAACCATCTGTTCTCATTGGAAGTGAAGTAGGACGCCTGAACGGAATATCAGTTGTTGAAATCTTTGAAAATGTTTTATCGCACCACATGACACCCTTGTGTATTTCTCACGAACCATTACAGTTTGCCTACAAATCCCGTCTGTCCACATTAGGCTCTGTTGCCCATACTGTTCACTCACTTGCATTCGTCTTAGACAAAGGTGCAGATGTCGTTCGTTTGAGTTTTCTTTGTTATGCCAACGCCTTTGGTTCTCTCGACTGAACAGTGCATACCAAAGGTCTTTCTGAGTGTGACCTGCTACCTGAAATTTAAAATGTTCTGATCGACCGTCTCCCGTAGGACCCAGTTTAATTCGTTTTATGGCATAAAATCGTCTTCCATTAACATCAGTTCTTGTTTTCAGGATTCTATTTTGGCCCCTTCATTTTTTTCACATTACTGGTAACTTGATTATCTGCAAGCATGCTGATGATATTGTGATTGTGTTACCATCCTCTAGTCCATATAGTTTTCGGCATCCGCAGGAGAGCCTTAATGAACTTCACGGCTGGTTTGTAGCCCAATCTCTTATACTCAACGCCAATAAGTGAATTAATGTTCCCTTTAGTCTTAGAACCGGCCTCCGTTATCGCGTATTAGTAAGCAATATCTCTGATCCTATCGTTAATAATCAAAGTATCCCCACATCGGATTTTGTTACATAACTCGGTGTCACCACCCCCATAACTTGTCCTGGTCTGTTGTTAGCGTGTTTACAGAACTTCGAAGACCGTCGTGTTACGCCTACAGGATCGGGAAACTGGCTGTTTCACATGACCTTATTCTTAAACTCGTGATTCTCTGTATCCTTCCACACTGTCTGTACTGCTCCCCGAGATGTATCCTTGGTTTAAAAGAAGAAAATCACCTTATTTTCCCGATTATCCCTTAAAGTTTTGTTCCGATTATAGTTGTTTTATTTCCAAGCATTTTGACACTCGTGACACGTTCATTGACAAGCACTACGTAATCAACAGCACCGTCTATATCGTGAAAATCATGTACATCGTGTCGAATTCCCAAACTCGCTCCAAATATGCGTACTTCCACATGCAGAAACAGTGAAATTCCATACCTTGCTCTCGGTTAATCGAAAGACTGAAAATAATCTTGCATTACTTTTTCCCTTTATAGCTATATCGCATTCATTTTCTGTAGTGTTTTGCATATTCACCTAACAAGATAGTGAATTGCTGAAAATGTAACCTTTGGGTGCACAGAGCGTTTCCTAATTTAACCCACGTAAGAGGAAATGAACTGACGGAAGAAATTTCACATGTTCAACGCGACAACACCTGTTTTACCACACAGTCAGCTGCCCCCTGGGCATACACAGTACAGCAACAAGAACAGCAGTGGAACAGGTCACCTGCGACCAAAACATGTAACGGTTGTAAATTCACCAGAATAACACCATTTACTTCAACTAAACCTCTACTCTCCTGTACATTATTTGGAGCACGAGGTGAATTCAGCTGAGTGCATCCTCACCAACCTTATTCACGTGGTCCAGAAGATGTATTCACACTCTTGGTATCGCAAACGGACCAGAGGTTCGAGAAACTACGTAACGTTTACTTTCGCTGCGGAAGCGAACCGTACTCGTTCATTAGTTCGGCTACATGCATGAAACAGTAGCATTTACTGCGTAGAGCGCATGGGTTATTTTCTTTAGAACAGGTGTAAAACTAAATCGGTTTCTGTCCTGCTTCACAATTCTCAATTATCCTTGTAGCTGGCCTTTAGAAGTCTCAGTATGGTCGGGGGTGTGCGTTTAGGGCTGCGGCTGGTCACCCTCCCCTTGCACCTCGCGAAATGGTTACATACGACCGAGCGTCTCGAATAGCTTCTGCTGAGGAAGCCTTCTCGTCGCGGTCTTTTCCCACCAAAGTGAGAGGACGAAAAGCCAATACCCGGGTTAGGGGAACACTAGGTGTTAGTTCACCTAGAGCAGTTGGCCAAAATCCTGATTACAAACCAACCATAAGGAGGCGTACGAACCACCCACACCTTCCCGGCTGTGGCAGCGGTCACCGGCTCGTTTGGATATCAAGGTGTATTGGGCACCGTGGACGTTTGACCCTGTCCGAAGGGTGTATGGTCCGATGAACTGGACACCGGCCACCAACGGAATGCGGTGTTCACACACCATCCCGTTGCTTTGCGTATCAAAAATTTGGCTAGCCGAAGGCTTCGGTTGTAGATTCCTTAAGAAAATTCACCTGCCTTGGACTGGGCAACCTGGCAATATTCCGCCCACAGGCAAATGATGGGGCGCTTTTCTTTTTCACAAAGATTATTGTAAAAAATTTTTGGCATACAGTCTGGGTTCAGAAGTGTGAAGTTATATGAATATATACCCTTGCAGTTCAAATTATAGGCCGAGGGTTCATTGTTTTGAGGATCAAGAGCATCCAGCGTTCCACTTCTGGTAAACTCCGTTGCGACAACAAAACCATTGTTGGCTCGCAATTAGAATAACCTGGAGAGCTTTCGTATTGGTATCTGTCATCGAAAATGGCAAATTGCCTAACGAACTGCAACAGCCTTTGTAGGAGAGTCTCGCGGAATCTATCATTGGCTAACGACTATAAATCTGTCTATGAAACTATCGATAGCGATAAATTTGCTGCCCCCAGCGCGCGCCTCGATGAACTGCTAAAATCATGGTACCTTTTATCCCGCTCTAGCGTCCTACTTGATATGCCTATCTACCTGTTCATCAGTTTACCCATCATCCATTTAACCTTTAAGCCATTGTGCTGATCATTTCATATTTTATCTATTTCGGAGGTATTCGATAGAATCCCAATGACCAGCTTTCTCCCTCTACCATTTTCTCTCTGCAGCGGTGAATGATACGTTTGCATGAGGATTACTAGCAATGAGCTGTAGTCTAGTGCGATGCTCTGATCTTTATCCAGTTGTGTTTCATTGTTGCCAACTCGTTTGCGTATTCCTAGTTAACTGGTTTCCCATGAGAATGCTTCTCACTCTTCGTCAGTGAACAGGAACCAAACCCTCCCTCTCTTTTGAATAGCTGAAGTAAGCTGTTACCTTTGCTCTTCCGGTGTTCTACTTGTGCCGGTATTTTATTTCCTTTGTGTTGAGAGTAGAACGGTATTTTGTACTGAACTCAATAGTTTGGTTTCGCTCTGGTTTGTCCGCCTCTCTATCTCTTCATGGGCATAATCGGAACTGGCTGTACCTAAAAGGTGTGACGTAGCTTGTACAGAAAAGTAGTTGTTTCCGAACCCAATGCACTTGAGCACAAGAATATGATCGATCAATTTGCACTCGTTCAGAAATATCTATTTCAAGTGTTTCACTGAAATTATCGAGGACCACATCCCACAAATGCACATGATTCCTACATGCGATCCGAAAATCACAAGAATCGTCACATTGTCACATTGTGGTTCTCGGACACGGAATGGCATCGCCAAAGAACTAGAGGCACGGATCACAAATTGGATCAGAACAACGAACAGGTGAAAACAAATACGATGTGGAGAACCCAACAGTTCTGGTTGGGGTTCGGTTTAATTCACCGTCAGAGCTCCGGCAGCGTAGCTCACCGAGGAATCGTTCATCGATTCGCAATGCGAGGATTGAGCGTACTTGAGAAATTGCATTTGCCAATATCCCTGACCGCGGTCCCGTAACGTTTGAACTGCGTTCAGGAGCACGCTGATTCCACGCCGACCACATATTGTATTACTGTATTGTTGAAGATAGGCTGTGAATTCATCCGGTTTCAATTTCTCGATAGCTTTCATCCCCTGAAAGATAAAGAAATAACAGAAAAGGAACATGGTCTGAACCACTCGAAATGGCCAAACCGATACTTATATTTGCACAGGGGTCATTTAGTTGTTCGCTCCTAGTATTGGACGAATATACTCGGTTCTGATGACCGTGTGATTCGGAATAGAGAGAGAGAGGTACAGAGAACAATGCTGTATGACTGGCTGGGGAAAATGTCCAGTTTGTTCCTCAAGAACAGGTAGCAGATGGATTTAGCATTCTCACCATGTAGATCTGAACGTAGAACTACTACGTCCGCGTTGTGTTGGAAAATACTGAGGAAATCCTCAGGATAGTTTTCAGAACATGCAATTGAGTGTGGTTTACTGTACATCCCACGCAGGTATTGAACTTAGTCATGAAGCGGTCAACTGAATGCGGGAAAGTAAATCGTGCTCCGAGTCATAAGCGATTATTATTAGTTTGGAATGAAAGGTTTACGATTCATCGAATTCTAAATTTGTACTTCCATTGGATGGATTTATTTTCAGTACGGATTCAGAGGAAAGTGAAGACTGGGTACATTTTGCGCAACTTTAAGACCTCAGTTACCGGACTGATAACAGCCGGTATAAAAATCATCCAATGTGATTTGTATGTTATCTAATTCTTAGCATGGTGTTCAAAGTTTGAAAGCAAGGAAGCAGAAAATAAACCCAGCGGACAGAGTGAGCATGGATGTTTCATCGGAATGAGACTGTACGCCCAGAAAAGTAAGTTTATTTTTTATTAAGGTAGATTTGTAGTGTCTTGCGGAATCGAAAATTATAATCACAAAGTATCACACCCAAAGTTGGAACGGATGTCTTTGAATAACTTGTGTGTCGTGCTCGTAGTATTCGATCAGTATAGGAACGTTTGGATTAGCCACAACGAGAGAAAACCAAAAAACAACAATTTTCGGTTGAAGACGTTTCGATCCTCTTGGAGGGCTTTTTCAANACAGGCGAACATTAAACAACAATTACGAGAGAAACCGTATCAACTGGAGGTGCTTTTGATTGGTCTAGGGGGAGGAACAATTGAGTTGGTGTGTGCGAGGTAATAAATGAGATCATGGAGGCTGTGAATGAAGTAAGGGGTCAAAGAGCTAATGATGACGTCATAGAAGATCAGAGATTAGTCTGTAAGTAGTTTTGTGGTGCGGCTAGAATAAATCTTGTTTGTTAGTGAGCAAAAAGGGTGTGTGCGAGCCATTGTTTGTGCAACTGGCATTAAGTCAGTGAACTGATAATTGGGTCCCGTCCGATCGAATGACGCAAAGTGGATCGCTATTGATGAACAATGACTCAGTAATTAAACGTTCTCTATATAACCTGAAATCTTGTTTCAGAATAATCGGTTTTTCGAAGTCCATAGATGATCGAAACGTTGTCAACCGAAAAAAGTTCTTTTTGGTTTTCTCTCGTTGAGGCTAGTCCAAACATTCCCATACGGATCTAATATAATTACAAAGCATTGCAAACTGCCCTTAAGAAGGGCTATTCGCTAAAACGGAACACTGATTGATTACCAACTTCACCAAACGAAGACCTGGCATGAGGGCATGAAAACCCTAACCAGTAGACTAGGTCACATAGGCCCGGTTAGGCTCCCTGGCTGGGGATCTCGGGATAGTGGTCACC
>UZAN01042308.1:2298-49510 GCA_900618425.1 Echinostoma caproni
AATGGCACACAGCGCATTGGTGGTTTAAAGAAGCACACAAAATCTATGAGCCAAGTCCTGCAGTAGGATACATGCGAAACGAGGCAATAAAAAGAACCTGGGAGAAGGGAAAAGAATTTGAAGCAAATTTAAGAAGAGAAAACACCTGAGTTCTCACATTACCAAAAAGGAATTATAAGAAACATGATCAGGATCCTAAAATAAAATCATTCCCATAGCCACTTCCTTTCCACTTTCTCAATTCAATCACTATTCGATCCCCGTTCTAACCGTGAAAATCAAAAATTTCGACAATTAGACATAAAAATTCCAAGATGGATTGACGTGATTGAAGTGAATAACATATTTATGCCGCGCTAAAATTGTATTCCATTTAGGCCAAAGAACAATGCGGAGTATACTATGAAACAAAATTGAAAACCTGAAAGTGTTTGCACTACTCAACTGTAACTCGTTGCATTCAATTCAAGAGAAATCGATTCCTAAATTCGGAAAGCTAGACCAAACTTGTTAAATCGAGATCGGTTTTAGAGTGTTCATGAATTCGTTAAAAATAGTAAAATGTGTGAGGACATTGACACGCAGCAAGCTCAAAACGAGGAGTTTTACTGAAAACAAATTTGAAGAAAAAAAGAAATTCAGTTATATGTTGATTATGAGAATAATACTTCTGCAATGTGTATTTAAGATCTCGGATTCTAATATGAATTGGGAGGATAGATTTACACCGTCGAAATAGCTGTACTTTGTTTACCGTTATCAAACACGGTTTGTTTGATATACGGTGCATCTCAACAAACGCCGTCATTGGTTCTTTATTTATCGATCCAAAATAGCAACGTAAAACAGTTTAAATTAAGTCGAATGGAATAGTAAGTGAAGATGCGTACGGGCAACAATCAATCGTAACATATTACTGGGACTGAAAGCATTTGCCACTTAGATGATTTCCTTCTCACGGAGCAAGTCACCGGTGGAATACTACCCATATACCTGGTTGATTGTATCCGAGGTTACTAACACAAATGGCTTGATAACAGTCTGGCCGGAAACAGATCAACTTTGATTGCACTGCACACAGTCCAGAAAACCTATTCGGATATTATAATTAAATAATCTCGACCTATCTGCACAATCAGACGGTTGTGATCAAGGAGCATTAGAGGTTGCCTATAATCTGCTGTGGATTCGATCATAATTTGAACAGAAAACCCCTTTGTGAAGCCAGATAACTTGTTAGAATTCTGCGAATGCTTCGGTAATTCTTCAGTAACCCAGTTACTTAACCGGAACATAAATAAGTATTGATGAACAAGATAAGAACACATGAATGTAATTTGGCTAACGCAAACATACATATCAAAGCTACCAATTCACTCGTACAGTATCCGACTTTTACTTTTACTAGTACTGTCTTTGGTTTCTCATTTAAGCATCGACAACGATCTTGTATACCAGTTCACCATGGTGGTAATTGCCATTTAACTATACATACCGACTTGACTTTTGTGGATTGGCTCTTAGCATTGCGCGTCAGTTACAGTGTCTAGGCTGCGCTTATCAGAGCAAGTTGATTAAACGTTTCATACATCCCTAAAGTGGAATTGTCCCTTTCAAGCCACAATAAAGGGTTCTCTACATGAGAGCTATTGTTCTTGGATTACTTTATTGTGTTGAAATCTGGCAGTAGTTAAAAATCGAGAAAAAGCTGTCCTTTTTTAAACATTAAACCAGTGGGGACACTTTAGCTCACCTCTCGCCGGTTGGCATACATTTCAGTGTAGGTATTGAATAGCAGTAGCCGAGTAAGAGTTTTCGGATCCCATAATTCGATCAGTGAACTGCCTCGAACCGCCAACCACACACCGTGTTTACCCAATTTTAGAGCCAAGATCAAATCCAAAGCGTTGTTTGAAATGAAGAAATGTCCTTGGAAGTCCAATGTTCTGTGCACAAAAATATGATGACACGTCGATGTGTTTAATTATATATCCGTTTGCCTTGTGATTAAAGACTCAAATCAAATGTAATTTACTCAAACCAATACATATAAAGGCATGACAGAATTCCCAGCCAGCTAAGGGTGCACCATCATGGAGGTCGCAAATTCAGAGGAAAAAGTGCAGTGATATCATTTAGTTGCGTAACAGAATATCGTATTTTTGAACAATGCGGATCGAAATATAATAATTCAATCATGTAAAATGAAGCAAATGCATGATTGTGTAGATAGGGAAAGTTTATTTTATTTGAAATAAAGCTTTATCAAACGGATATGATCATGATGCCGAGAAACTGTTTGCATGTAGTGGTATTTTTTGCTTACCATAGAAATCACATCGTGTTAATGCGGTAAACTGATATTACTTATTTATTTTGGTAGAAAAATGGGTAGAACTGAAATAAAAACCTAATGAACACTAAATCGGGAGCCTAGTCATGCATTTTTGTTTCGTGACGGACCTTTCACAGGTTTTGGATTGTTATATTCTCGATTGTTGCCACTATGTGTCATTCTCTGCTTCGTATGAGGTACGCATTATATTTGAGGGTTTTCTAGTAAGACAAACAGTATACTCACTTTATTCATAAAGCAGCTGATCTTCTAAAGCGGTTTATCAATTAAAAATGACCCAAACATATCCGTGATAACCAACTACTTAAGACTTTATTATTTTCAATTATTTTAAAAACCTGCAAACAAAATGAAGTACTGAGGATCACCATCTTTTCTGGGTGGGTCTATCTACATTTCATTTAAGGTAGAAGGACATAAGTCACACGGCAGAATGTTTTTGCGAAACAATTTCACCTTGTTAATTGGACTGGGATAGATAGTCTTCTGAAAATAATTCCTCGGTGAACACACTTGACGATCGTAGAACGCATGCAATGCACGCATAAAATCTTTTGGTTCACTGACCACAATAAGAACCGGACCGAAAATTTCGCTAGCAGAATGTGATTACAATACAACCAGGACTGTTGATAGCTGAACACGAAACTGCATTTAACAGAATCACAGTCCGACAAATCAGCTGTTTTCAAACGTTCACAATCATGTAGTCAAGTTTCCCCATATATGTACAGCCGGCTGAGTGCTTATGCTATCAAGGTTGAGAAAGCAAATGGTGTTCACACAACTAGGTTTGAACTGGGCTTCACATAACATGTGAGTTTAATAAAGAACTCTTTATTTTCCTTTCTCTGCCAGTATTATGCTATATTCAAGTAACTATAATAAGCTTTGTTTGTAAATTTGTATTATTGTTTTGGAACTGTTAAAATATTTCCAGTTTCTAAACAACCCATTTTTCTTGATGGACTGGCTTAGCATAGGAAAACGAACCGTAAAATGGCAACTTAGTGCCTTGTTAGTAAAACTGAATTTTAAAATTACTTGGTCAACCGATAAGCCATTCGGTAGGTACTACGAGATTGATACCAGTGAAACCCTTATGTGCATTAACCTGTTATGGTGAAATTCAGCGTTGGCATCTTAGAGGACTTATGAGGGATATTTGGAGAAACAATGTGCCTCAAGATGTAACACGTTCGCAACACAATAGGGGGTGCAGGGACCTTCTGTCACGGACATGCATACTGCACTAAGAGTTGGTAAAATGGAAATGAATGTTTGCATGAAAGCATTACTGATAACTCACGCTGTATTAAATATGTATATGCCGTTTCCACTGGCACACCACAACTGATTGTCCACCAACAAGATTGGGGAGACACGCAAAAATCCGATGGGGAACACGTAAATGGAATCTTGTGGATGTTCACTACCAGCGTTCTGAAACATAAAATAAATTCAGTATACATTAAAAATTACCAGAAGAATGTCACTTTGGGCTACAATCTTTATTTTGTAGTTTTACCTAAGCCTAAGGAAAATCGAAAAGGAAATGGATAATGTTTATTTACACTCCACTGGAAAGTGCTTATTCACGATTCCTCTATTGAACGACAAAATCGAATGTTAAATAAATGTGTACAATACAGAAGATGAGGTGGGAACAACAACACAATGTCATCAACACAATTCTAATGCAGACCGATTGCAGCTCACCTCAATGACCACAAGTTCCCCGTTACTGAGACCAGCGAAAACCTTGTTCGTACCGTCTGAATCCCAGCGAGCAATGGCCAAATCAGTGACGCTGTCATGCACCTGTAGCTCCCACAAAATTTGTCTAGATGTATTATAAAATAATAGAGGAGGGCAAATGTTTATGAAGTGGTTGTTTTGTTCGAAAGTAAGATAAAAAATGTTTACCACATCGTCACTCAGGAATAGATCGATGAAAACACAAAGTTCCCTAGTTTCACAAACTAATATTCAGTGTAACTGCTGCAAAACATCACTCACTTTGTCTCGCTTGAATAAGCGCAAATCTTGCTGGACATCATTCCAAAAAGCACAATGTCGCTGGTTAGTTTTCGTAGACAGCTAACCCGTCCCTCCAGTTGCTTCACACGATCCAGGGGTGGAAATAGGAGGTAAAAAACAATGAAACATCAAATTACAATTTATAGATGTGTAGTAACGTTTTTATAGGTATGCTGAGATATATCAAATTTAGAGTAATTTTTGTAATCGGAAAGTGTCATTTGGCCGATACGCTAATGAATCATCTAGTGCAACCTTGAAATAGTTATCTAAAAGAATAGAAGTTAAACTCCGTAATAAAACGAGCCGTTCTGTTGTGCTACACGAGCTAAATGGAACGGGAAATTGGACGCTGAGATAATGATACCCCGCTCCTTATTAGTGAAACAGATTCAACTCAACATACGGCAGTATGACGTCACGAAATCTGGTTGTTAAAAGATAAATTAAACCATAAGTAGATCATCAGTAAAAATCAGTAACAACGAAAAGTTTATCATATTTAAAGGTAAACTGGAGTAGTAAAGAAAAATTGACAATCTATTTTGAAGCGAGTTCTGCGAAGACATGTGCTTCACTAGTTCTATCTTTAAGCCGAATAAACGAGGTCGAACTAAGGTTCAATTTTTTTTATCTACGTATACCATTCAGGAAACAATCATCAATCCATATCCAATATTAAGGTTTCGGAAGAGTTTGATTCCTCAAACATTTTGGTCATATTTTGTAGCTTAAAGTATTCAGGAGCTTCACAAATGGGAGCAGTTTAATAAGCGTAATCTGACTTTGAACTCCCACTTTAGACAATGAAATAGTTCTATTCCCTTTGTTATCCTCCAGTTTTGTGTCTTGCCCAAGTCAACTTTCGCAGTCATTTTCTGAGACAGTTTAGTATTACGGGAAGTAAATTGCGGGGCCAAATAATTCTCCACTTACATCCAAGATCATGTGTTTCATTCGACATTCTTGAACCTCCACCATAGTCATTTGAGTACAGAGTCGTCCACCGTGACAAATCCATACACAATCTGTAATAGGAACAGGATTGAATTTAGGGACTGACGAATGAGGCTAACGAAACGACCAGCGATGTAGTGCTCAATGCAAAAGCAATCAAACACGCAAACAAGTAGATGCAATCACCCGCAGTGCAAATAAATGATGGTAGAGACTAACTGTGATGAAAGATCAAGTAAAAACGTGAAATGTTCAAAATCGTCTCGAGACTTACCGTCGCTGAACGATAGTGCGGCTTGAATACACGAAGGTTCTACACTGCTCTTTTTGCGACGTATTACCAAGTGAGACTGTGAGATAGAAACATATAATTGAAATACAAGAAAAATATTGTCAAATTTAGTCAATTATTTCCCAATGGATGTGAAGTGCATAAATGAGTGTACTATGAAGTTGAATTTTATTAAATGCATATTTACGAGTACTGGATGGATGGATTTCCTCCTAAACCAACTTACGTCATCTGCGGCTTCCTCGTCGATCTCTTTGATCACGTTTTGCCACAACCGTTTCTTCTCACTCAGCTCCTTACTCAACACCTCGTAATGATGCATCTGTAGTGTGTTGATTGTGTTCCTACTCGCAAACGGATGAAGTTCCTCGTAGGCGGTCTAAAGACAGGATTGGTAAGAGNTAGACTGATAGAATAGCAATTATCACTTTTCTAGAGGAATGCGCTGATCGGTAAAAACACTGTAAATTATTGGATTCATAAATGTCGAATGTCCTTCCTCAGGACAGTCTACCAGAGGTAATAAGAACCACAGCGTTCAGTTCAACCAGACTCCAAGCACAGTGTACACGAGCATATATATGATCGATTTTGCGCAACAGTGGCTTGCAAATTATGGTTCATTAAAACAGAGACAAAATCTGTCCTCTCCATTCTGTTGTTGTTGTTGTTGTTGCTGCTGTTCGGGCAACAGTTTATGCACAAAGAAAACACGAAAAACAGAAATGGTTACAAACTGCGTCACAACATCACAGGCCCTTTCGGAACAAGGTAAAAGATGGTTTTTTATATGCTGTGCTGCTGCTGCTGGTATACACACACAAACTGGGAACAAGCAGGTAACAAGCCTGTTAAGGTTGCAATACTAATGATAACTTCAAAGCAATAGCCTATTTGATTGTACGAAAGTGAATAGGGTTAGAGATTAATCAATCGTTCCTTATGAAAATTATGATAACACGTAAATACACATCGACTTCACCATTTTCGTTCATTAGTATTGTAACACCCACACTCACCTGAACAAGGCTTTCTGCATCGTAGGTCATCCGAGAGGCAGCTTTTAAACACTTCCAAAAGCTGATCGTATCGGTCTGTAGAAGTAGCATTTCCTCATTGCGTTTGAGCAAAGCCAACGCAAACCGGAACAAACACTTGGATCCCTCGAGTAAAAATATATCCCAAATGCGAATCAGTGTCTGCAATGAAATCGACAAATGGTAAAATTTGAGGGGGCGGGGTGGGGGCGAGGCCATATTTCACTGCACATATCGAAACTGATGGAACGATAATTAACCTGACTGAAACATGTATCCGTTTGTTTCAAATGAAACATTAGCTTTTTTCATTAAATTTTTCCCGAAACAGATTTAACAGCTCCGTTCTGATTTAGTTGGCATGAAGCTCGGAAAGATGAAACATGAACTGGCTGACTCTTTCTAAACGAGGATACAGGTTCATTTCAAGCACGAGGGTCAAGTTCTCGACCTCAACCGTGAGTGATTTTTGATAATTTTATGTTAGTATTTCAGTGATTATTAACTGACTTAGAAATTGAGGGCATCCGGGCCTAATTTTAGCAGTCCATTGAAGGAAGTCTCGTTTCAGACAATATTCAAAATCTGCGTGAAAGAAAACTCCTCTTTGGTCTGCTTGGCCAGTATTTTTAATTAGAGATTAGTGGGGTCGAAACACTTTGGTGATTACAAAAGCCATGTTTATTGAGCCTAACCCTAATTTGCTCGCATATCACAACGGAAATCAAGGCAACACTTGAATCAGGAACTTCCCACCGGGGGATTCTTTTATACTTTTTCATGCCAAAATGTTTGCAATTCCTGGACACAATTGGATTTGTGGGTTAGGGTGAAAGTGACAAAAACGAATCAACATAGTCAGTTTTGGCAAATAGATTGAATCTAGAGAAAGAGCTCAGTGGTATGCTAAATTTACTTTGCAAATCAATTTTTCTTCTCAAGTGTTTTGGTTGAACTCACGTAACCGATGTGGAATACTCGGAAGTGTGTATTCATTGCTAAGTTATGCACATGCTTACTCATTTCGCCCGATAATACTGACAAGGGATCATTTGGACCCGATTGCACCCAAAAGCCTTGGACACTGAGGCCCAAATAAATTTTTGATTCTATCACTTCATCACACCTCAACGGAGATTAACTGCCCTCTGAACTGTGCCGCCAAGTAAAGAATATTATTAATTAGTTCAATTTTCTTCCCAAACGTATTTGTTATTTACATTAATTTTGGGAAGATATTGACAGCAAGAGATCGCTATTCACAAACCAGTATTGTTATGATATCTAAGAATAAAGCATAAGTTTTCTGTTGCTACAACAAAACTCCAAAATGAATGTTCACCAGTGAATTCTAGAATTAATACTCCTAAGGATGAATAGGGAAATATTACAAATGAACTACTTCACATGCGGCTGAATATATGGCCTTTCAGTTGTACTTTGGTGGTACAAGATGAAACTTGGGATCGCACAGAGTTTATATTGATTAACTCGATAGGTTTGAATGCACTAGTGCTCATGTGATCATATTAGCTTAGAACAAAAGCAAGGGACATTGGTGTCCCCCAGAACCACGCGTATTTTGTAGTCAAATAATGATCTATGCAGATTCTGATTTGATTAAACTGACTGAAAATGAATACACGCGAACAGTGGACCAAGGATAGGAGTTACTGTTCACATCGGTAAGTTAGCCATGTGATAAATGTAGACATGACGTGGCCTATTTCCATCGAGTGACTTCCAATATTCCACTGTGAAATATCTTTATCAAGATTGCTTTTTAAAAGAATGATTAGATATTAGTTTACTGTATAAAGTATTTCTAAAACATTTGAACTATCACCACTAAAATAAAAGTGAAATCAAACTAACGTGCAGACTCGGACAACTGGAATGCCAAGAACAGTGCGAACCGTGGAAACAAAGGCATAATTGTATGTCCCGAAAATTGAGAGATTACTTCGATGTTTTATCCCTCAGAATTTATTCATTTGCTACACGAGAATGAAACAGAACCGAAGACCTTGTCTATGCGAACATAAGACAATACAAAGATATCATAGGAACAAATGCTTAATCATTTGAGGGGTGGTTAATTATTTTACTCTATTAGATCTCTGCTCCTGAAGGGATTTCAGACATACTAAATACTGAAAATCACGTTTGCTTCAGAGTGAGGATACCATGAAACACATACGCAAGTGTCAAAGACAGCAAGATCTTTTGCCTAAACAATCTCGTATCCAATTTGAGGTGTACTATGCACAAAATGCGAGTACTTTGTAGCGTATCTTCTATGGCATTCCACCTCAATAACTGCTGAACGATACAAACGCAATAAGAAGTTACTACCAACCATGTCATGCTGAATCATTTGTACAAAATCGGAAATTTGGCGCATCAACCCTGTTCTCATTTGCACATTGGACATCATCTGCTTGCTTTCTCATTGCGTTGCAGGATGTCAAATTGTGTGGACTTTTTCCAGCAGATTACAATTATGCTGTTCATTACAAACCGTCTCATGGCTCCGGTCAGTCTGTTGCCGATTGCAAACAATGCCACACCGGTGCCGAACAGTGACGCAGAGATTCTACCACAGGGGACTCGGTGAGCCAAGGAAGACGAAAGCTTGGTTTAAACTTTTTATTTTACTAATGTGCTCAGCGAAAATTTCCAGAAATAAAAACTCTCAAGTGTCTTTGTCAGAAGTTGGTGACGACGTGAGTGGCAATAGAATTAAGTAAAGGTTTTTCATCTCTACAACCTTTGCTAACTCCCTTGATCAGTTTGTCGCTCTATCGGACTAACAGTCGTTTTATGTTTTCATCATATAAAAAAGAGAACTGAGTACTTATGGGGCATAATATCGCAGATTCGGCGGTGATATATCCGCTTGAAGGACTGAAATAGCTGATAAAGTGGTATGATTGATATGAATAACCCAAAAGCGGAATGCTAGTGATACTACTAACAGCAAAGTGGTTGACATCAAATGACGGTGAAACAATAAATGAGTCAAACTCGATAGACGTTCTCAGAGAGAAAACGTCAGAAATAAAAAAATAAAGAACCATAGTAAACCAGTTGGCATCATCATCATCGTCATCATCATCATCACCACCCGAATCATTTTCGCATTTGTAACCATTTGAAGACGATTTTATTTGTCTTCAAAACTGAGTTGGCTCAATTGTCTGCTTACAGAACTTGAGATTTTGCTTGCTAGGGAAACCTACTTCTGGACGTCTCTCATGTATCGCATCCCGTTGGAACCGCCAAATATGCAATACGCTTTCATAAAGCCCTGGCAATCTTCAATGCGATTAAACACAAATACTGACAAGTCTTTTTGAAAGGTTCCCTAAATACCGTTTCTCTCCAGATAAGTTCCTAAATTCCACCAAATATGCGGCTTTTTAATCGTTTGAAGTCAGCTTTGAGAACCACGGTAAATCCCTTATTGCTACTTGATTGTCTTTCAATACAGGTTTTTGGCAGAAAATAGTACCGAATACAGGACTGACAAAAGTCGTCTGGGGTTTATGACAAACTTTACGTTCTACGACCAGATGGGTAATTCAATATACGGTGAGGTCAGAAAGGATGGGAATGTGGAAATTTTCGTGGACGATATGCAGAATTTCGACCTGTCTCAGATTCTTGTGTGAGTTTAAGCTGACAAATAATTGTGATATTTCTCTTTGTATTCACGGACATCATGGTATGCTTATTGTTGTGCCTTCTTAGGTCCCATTATTTCACAGTTCACTCTTGTGTCAATTGTTTTCACCTCTTGCATCGTTAACCACAAACATTCGAAAGCGTAAACTAAATCCCCAATCGAACCCTACGGGCCCAATACCTAATCCAATAACCGTACGAATTACACAGCATTCTTGGCAAGTACTCACGAAATTATTGAACATAAAGAGTTATTATTGTCAATCTCAGCCCAAAGGTTCACATATCGACATCGAAAGCGACCCAAACATCGCATTCCAGATTGGTATCCATAAGGAAGAAAAAACTGTTCATTGTCCATTCTCGCCCATCGCACACAGCCACACATATCACTGCGTTTATGTATGTTTATGCCTAAATCACTTAAGCGCAGTTCAATTTCGTCCGCCAATAGTATCGATTATTCTGATTTAAAAATAAGGTAATTATGCTAGTAAGTATGCTGTCAAATTCATAAATTGTTTGACTAATAATACGTACAACAACGGTTCACCAACAAAAATTGCCGCAATCATGTTTACATGAAAACAAACAACGTATAAATTAATAAAAGAAAAAAAATAAAGCAGAAGAATAACAAAAACATTAGCTGGATATTTGTGTAGTCCATTGATAACTGACGGCACGAGATCGAAAAACAACTCATCTATTTCTTCTTTTTATCATTGCCAGCAGCATTGTTCGGTATACTGTGTTTTAGAAGTTTAGAAATTATGATTTGGATCCTATATTTGCCTCTTTAAAACTGTTCATATTCCACTTAAGTCAATCTTTTATTATGGCGTGCTTGTAATTTTTTTCCGTCGTATTTTCCTTCGGGCTATTGTCGCATAAACAACACTGGTAGTGTTCCGCAGGTATAAATTTGGAAAACGTCGGACGGATAATGGATTATCAGTCAGCTATTTGATGCAAACAACGAACCAATAAAACAAACGCATTTTTTAGATAAACAAACCCAACTAAATGAAAGGCGTTGTTGATTGGTTTACAGCTTTCCCGAAAATCTAAATTCCGGTAAGTGCGTTCATTTAAGATATGATATTTTCTCTTGATCGTAACTTGTTTATTTCATTCGCTAATAACCTGTTCCGTGGTCTATAGATGAAAGCAATAATGTGCACTAAACAGGAAGAATAGACTTGTCTCGCGATTGCAATAGAGCCGGATTTCACCGTCAAAGTGCATGAACTCACGAAAAATTGATTGACTTATTGAGAAGAAAATCTCCAATGGTTACAAATGGGAACTTAGCTCAGTGAGTGTTCTTCTGAATGTTTGAAAGAATGCTGCATTGAGCAGGTCAATCGTGTCACGCAACTAGGAATCTCTGTGGAATAGCTGCGTCTTTTCGGTGCTTGCTGGTCTGAAGTGACCAGGAACGGAGGATGTTTTGTCGTTGGTTTCAATACCAGGGAGCTAATTCTGACACTAAACGCTCATCGGCAATGTTCAGTGCATCTAATTCGGGAGGTACTCGAAGTATAGTTCATTTCATTCAATGAGATGACAAGTCAGTAAATCTAGGACGCAAACGATTATACCAGCTACAGTTACCAAATTTGTGCCGGTCGCTGAGCAGAGCACTTCGAATTGCATTTCAACTGATCTTGAGCGCCCGGGTACGCAAATAGTTTGACCCGCGCGTTATTTGGTCTGTCGAAACGAAATCATAAATAGAAAAATAAATGTTTAAGGTTATTCGGTTGCTTTAAGGCGGCAGATTGCAAGACTCTGACAGGTTTGTGCTAGCTCTGTTTAAAGACGCTAGCGTTCAACTCTTAAAGAAACTGAAAAATACCATCCTTTTTCATGAGGTAGAGGGAATGGATGCCGAAACCGGTCTCCCACAAAATTACATCGAGTGATTGCAATAGCCAAAGGGACAGGTCTAAATCCAATAGATTTCGCAGGTTAGTGGTAATGCAATGGTGAATACGTACCTCTCGGGGGTGCATAAAGTGATTGTTTGAATAGACCTGACTTGACTATGTAAAGCTAACCCCAGAGGAACAGACTAGGGTTTGTAAAGGCAACGGATATATTGATCAATTCATGATCTTTGGTCAGATGCAGAATAATTTTGATGTACTTTAAGGTTTTATCACAGATTCCGATCAGTTTTGTTTAATGAGTCAATTGAGGTTATAAGTTGAATCTATTTTCAAATTAGTTTTTACAAAGCGATGTCTTGACCTTTTTCTTGTTCGAAAAGATGCATTCCGTATTTTCAAGGTTTTATTATGATAGTGCATGCAATCCGTTGTCCACATTTGTTCAATGATAAATTATGATATTTGCAAAAGCATGCTTGATGTGAGGGGTTAACGCAATGTTTATACAATCTACACATTCTTTAGCGCGAAGGAAAGCAGCACAGTCTCGAGGAGCACAGTACATGCCTGGGATTCGGACAACGCAAGGAATGAATCTTGTTGAATTTCACCAACAACGCAGAAAGAAAGGTGAATCCTAAGTTACTACGTTCCGGAACTACTTGTTTTCGAGTAAAAGTGTTCAGAATCCGGTGAAAACGGAACTCTCAGTTCGGTTGAGCTCCAAAAGAAGTCAGGATTAGTGCAAAGAAGAGCAGTGTGAATTACCTTCTAACACAGTCTAGATTCAAACTGGTGTGAATACACACACACACACACACATATATATATATATATATATATATATATATAGTATGCAACATTGCAACACATTTTCGAATCATCGAATATGTGCACAGATTAAATATCAGCTCAAAATGCAGTCGGTAAAATGGCTTTGTTCAGCTCATTCTTTAACCTGTACAATCATGTTTATACAAAACAAATTAAGTGAGCTGAAACAGNGAAACAGAAAAGAGTTCAAAGCATATGTGAACTTTAGTCAGTGAGATTGCTGTACATTTTGATTGTAGGTAATCTTTTTTGGATGTACTGTCCCATTTTGTCAACAGTTGAGCTCATTTGTGAATTCTTCAACACAGCAATAATATCCGTAGGCATCCCAGTAAAAACTCCTAAGAACTTTACATTTTAGGGACAGAAAATGTGTAATCTTTAAGAAAGTTGATCGATACTCTTCTGGGTACTTGAAGACAAAATATACGGTGCATATGTATATGACAATGGCATAAGATGGTGAGCACTGAGTTTAAAAATCATCTGGAATGCTTTTGACTAATTACGACACAAATATTTCATCTAGTTTTATTCATTTGAATGTGGTTATACACTCTTAGGCATTAGTCTGCGGTAAACACATGTTTGCGTAAACTGTTTTCGTTTTCTGTTATAGAATTAAAGTGGTTCTCCATTTAACAACGATATATGCATTTTTCTCGAAAGGAGAGAAAACGCACAACTCAGATGAAAGTTCATAAATATGAATCATTTTGCAATACTTTTAGGATTATGCTTTTTGTACTTAAAACCTATTTTGAAAAGGGAATTCCCGATAATCATAGCTGACCTAATTTCAGGGCAGATATCCAATAAATTATGATGACCATCCGAAAAGTATATTATTATCAGTTTAAAATTTCGTGATTGCACTTTGAAATTTTGCTTCTAGCGTCGGATAAATCATCGGCTTTTGAAATGGAGACCGTAGAACAAGATGTGATTCGGGATTGGGACTCGCCAACACGGAGACACATTGAAGAAACAGAAGAAAATAATGTCAGCCCGGTGCTCTCTAATGAAGACAGCAAAAATAGACACGGATTCTGAGAAAGTAACAAATGTTTCGTGATATGTCGAGACGAAACGGTAAGCTGCTGGGTGTTGATAAAGTGGTGTCTCCGAAAAAAGAGCTTGATATATCAAGTCAAATATCGGTGAACCAACTGCATTCTTCAGTTTAGCATGGTTATTTCCATGTTTATACTTGAACAGACAAAATAGGATCAATAGGTCTTAAAGTGATATTCACTAAGATAACCGTATTTTGGTTAGGCAAACTAACTAACTGCGGTTGACAGAAAAATCATATTAGAAATAGGTAAAAGTGTTTTATTTAGTAGAACAAAAGATACATATGAAAGATTCGATCGACTGCCTTTAATCACTGCCGAGAGCACTAGGAATCAATTTGGTACAACTGTTTTGGGTAACTAACTGCTTTTCCTCATGTTTTTCCAGAGACCGAATTGAATAGCGAAGACTCTGAGTTCCTTCTCGTCCCTGTGTACTGCTCATCATAATAGTAGACAGAATAAAACTTGAATTTTGCACTGTGATAAAATGCAATCGGTATTCTGGATCAATTTTATTATGCATTTTGGGATAAGGGATTTAATATACGTTCCAATGTTGACCAAAATACCCCTAATTTGGGTCGCAAGTCGAAATCTATATTCTTAATCCTTCAACTATTCTGATCGTTGTTTTTTAAGAGGATTTATGTACTGATAAAATTCAATTTTCGCCTTACATGAAAACTGTCAAAAATGCCGAGTGTGACACAAGAAAGTTCACAGTTCAGATAAAAGTGTATCACTAAATTATAGGAAAAAACAAAGATAAAGCGTGTTTAACTTACTTCAAATGGAACAGAATCGTAGAATACTGCTAAGAACCAGTTTAGCGTGATTGCGCTAATGTCGATTTCCATTTTTTGGATATGCTCCGCAAGCCGCGGCAATTTGCTTGATAGTAGGTCCTTCAAGACTAACTGGTCTACCTGGGCGTTGATTAGTCCACAGTTGAAATATTTCTCCGGAAGGTATCTTTCTAGAATTGCAGCTAGACACCTAAATTGATGAGAGTAAGATTTAAAGCCGAGTGTTCGTCAAAACAGTTATTATTTCCACTAGGTTATTATGAAGGGTATACAACAGACCAACTGCAGTGAAAACAGTGATAATTATGATGCTACTAAGAACTCACCAGAAGGCATCTTCTTTGTTGAGAAAGATTAGTGCGACCGCCACGAGAAAATTCATTCCCTGACAGTAACCAATGTCCGGATTGTGGATGCTATAAGCCTGAAGTATTTCTTGAAGCTTCTGGATCTACAGAGTAAAAATATTTTGAGGGATTGATTGCGACATCATGAACGACAAAAGTGCTGTTAGTTTCAATAATTTGCGATTGCTTTTGAGTTCATGATTTTTTAGGCTCAGAAAAATCGCTCTCCTTTAGTTCAACCGCATCGGATACAAGCTTCAAACGGATTTTATCGATTAAATTGTGCCCAATGCTCATAGCATTGAATAAGTGCAAAACATTTCTATTGGTACTGGAAGAAGTGAGTCAAACACAAATTTTTGGTGATAAATTTGGACTATTATGGATGTTTTATTCCAAGTCAGTTAGCAAGCAAGCATTAAATAGACTGTGAGAGGAGTGTGCAGAATGGATGGAAACTATTATATGTATAGAGACGATATATCGGGTTGCCAACACCCTTCGTTTGCTACGCATTCGTCTACAGGGCAAGTAACTTCTACTGATCATTGTTTGATGATCAGTAGAAGTCAATCTATAAGGTAAGATGTAATTATTGTTCATTGAATAAAGAACCACATGGCTTAGTATATGACCAATGACCAAGTAATCCTTCTACATTCTATTTATGAAAAACATCGTACGGATTTCAAATATTAGATTGGTGTAAAACAAAGGTTTCAAGTCACATGTTAGGCGATTAATTACAGAGCCACTGTTCGTCAAGAGTGGCCAAAATGACGTTAATCGATCGGGTGGAGCCTAACTATTAGTTCTTGATGTCGTTCACCTTCAAACTCATCCCTAAATAAACACGAGCACAGAGCTTTAATTATTTCCACACTGCAAAACCCTACTTACAGCTATTTATTTTCGGTTAAATTTTAAATCGTTGGTCAATTTTTGATCTATTGTTCATTTGTCACTCCGTGAACTTGTTCATTACCCAATACCGACCCAGAATGCTATTTCCTTCCCTGAAAACAATCACAAACTTAATTCTTTTTGCCGGATGCGCTCGAACACTGTTCTGACGCCACATTGCATGAGTCTGGTGATAATGAATGAATAAACGGTACATTAGCTGCGAGATATTGTGCATAAAGCATCTGCCGCATAAATTTTCTGGAACAGGGATCACTCAATATCTGTTAATGTTATTCCTTAAGTACGGAGAGGAATGGGGTGTTTAAGTGTGAAAAATCATCCATGGCGGTTCACTAGTATGGAAAACAAATATATATACTATTCATATGGCTATTCATACAAAGCTAACGGGTCTCCACGTTTGGAAAACCTCAGCGGCAATGAACAACTATTCCATTGTTTGTTGAAAATCAATAAATTGCATACTCATCGGACCCAATTTGACTTATATTTAAGCGGGAGGATTTTATTTATTTGACGGATTTATCAATTGGTTATTTTCGCAGGCTCCATTGGCATCTTCATTCCAACTGAAGGCGATAAACTGCTCGTGCAGCAGTGCCATTGGACATATAAAAATAACCCGACAGTAATACACCAACTGATAGACACTTAAAGTGCATCCTCCTACAAATTATCAAGAAGTGTGCATATAACGTTTGGCTTTTTAATGAAATGATTTTGCGGAATTTATTGTTCTAAGAAAAAGCATCGCTATGTCAAAAGGATTTGGCATAACACGTTGCCACTTAACAGCCGAGAGCACTTCTACAGACTACAAGAAGCACTTACCCCGGGAGCTTCGATACTGTCAAACAGGACGTTGTTAGGCATTGTCCGCAACAGATCCAACGAAATTTGTTTCCGATATCGCGTAGCGACCTGAAATAGAATTGCGATGGGCAATGGTGCAAAACATCAAAGAAAACCGGTATATTCACATGAAAAACAATTTGTTTCAATCAGCTATCGCTTGTCGTTATGGATCATTTGCTTACTTTGCTCTCACTTATCTCCGAGATAAGCCGATCGTAATAGTGTGGTCCTTTCTCACTCATGATTGTCTTCATCTCACCATAAACCAGCATGCGCCAAATCCCACCACGATGCAGAGGGGGAACACCCGCGCGACAAAGATACTTCAATTCAGTCTGTTCATAAAAAGGTTGACCATTGAACGGGAGATAACCAAAGGTTAATAAAAAATGTAAGTACAATAAATCAATTCGTACAAGAGATCCATTGAAAAAGATCAACCACAAAGCAGAGATTCCATGGTACCATGCAACATGATTTGTTTGACGCACAGTCTGGCGTCAGACGTGTGTGAAATATATATGTATAAATTTCAATATGGTAAAGAAAATATGTGGGTGTTAAATCATGGCGAACTTTTCCTAGAGCCATTCCACTAAATTGATGAACCATAGAGGAATATTCCGTAAACAACACTTGTTGTATTTTATTCAAGTTTCCTGATAAAAAGTTCAAGTTTGATATTGCTTGATTTTGTAATCCTCGATGAATCATGAAGCATCATGGTTGGAAAGTAATGCACCATTGTAAACTCCCAGAATGAACTCGAAAGAATTTCGATTTAGGACTTGAGGATCAACCGTGTCTCTGACTACATCTGACTATCTGGTTTCAGTTACTAACCGAGTAGAATGAAATGAAAAGAAACACATTCGTCAAAATTATTTTTGCACTTCACGTTGCCATTATATGTGACATCCATTTATTCAGTATTGTTTTATTATACCGATGATTCAGCTTGTGGTAGTTAGCTTAATACAACGAGTCTTTAAATGCATAAATTTTGATCACCCAATATCAGGTTTGGCCGAGAGACAGTTCGAAATAAAACAGCACTAGTGTTTACTAAAATACAGAAACTACAACAAAAGAATGGCTCATTTTCGAGATCGTAAAAAAGATGAACACCAGTACAAAGCCTTGCTCTCAGCGTGTACATCTTACTTGGTTTAAAAATGAACAAGCTGTAGGAAAAACTATGCTCCTTGCCATTTTTTTATCGGTGTAGGGTATTCTGGTAAGCAGTTAAGAACGGTAAATAGTAATCAGGGCAACATAAACCCTTTGATGCCATGAATGCCAGCGGTAGTAAAACGAAAGTAGGTCACGAGAGTTCTACACAAAAGGCATTCATTTTATAACTGATGCATTCGAAATAATTACGGTTGTGCATGACTCCGGAGACTACACGATTTTATGAATGAATGTTCACCGTTCTTGACGGCTCTTAGAAGCATAACCACAAGAGGCAACATGAGTTTCCTCTATGACGATTTTTGCAGTACGTGAGATAAAATAATTCATGAACTGTGAAATTACCAACGAGTTTCAAATGTGCAACAAATGAAAAACGGGAATCCCTAAAAATGTGGCTTTTTCTCCGATAAACATCGCTGAGCCAGCGTAACGCTGAACCGCACATTTTTGCAAACTGAAAACGTTTTTTCGGGAACCAAATTGGTTGGCATGCGTACGATCTAGGTATAAACCAAACGGAACAATTTTGACCCATTTTATTAACTGAATCTTGTTCTGGAATCCAAGTGGCCACAACGGCATTTTTCAAAGTTCACTGTCAACAAAAACCAAATTCCAACAAAAATGTTTTTCTCATTTCTAGACCAAATCAATCCCTTTGTGGCGATGTAATGGCGAAATAGAGATGAAAAAAATAAAGCGAGTGAAGTACGTTCCGAAATTACTGAGAACAAAGACGAGTCAAACCACAAGAATGGTTTTCAGGATATCAGATAGGCCTTAAGAAAACTAGTTTCGCGTGTCAAATCCGCGGTTCACGCCGATGAACCGTTGACACGTAAAGGTTTTCCAGATGTAGTACATGTATGTTGATTGGCCTGGTCCTGAAAAACTAAATCTGACACAAAAGCAGGCGAACGGTTGTACGGTAATGCAAGGTATTTTTTATTGTAAGAAGGAATCGCATACCACCTGAGCAGAATTTATAAGGTTCGACGCTCGGTAAAATAATATCTAATGCAAATAAGCTCGAACGTGCTAGAACATTGGTGTTCCGCCCGTCATATCAACTGGGTGAGATTTTAAAATGCAACTAACGTTTTGCGAATTAGGACAATTGATGTTATGAAATGCTTGCGTCGCATTTAAAGGCAAATATGCAGTTACAATCCAAAAGTACCATTTCAAAGCATCACAAAGGGTACTCGTGGACTAATCGTATCGTCAAAATACGACTCTGCTTGACAAAAAGATACTAAATTCTGTGCTCTCCTGTGATAAATAGGAAAATTCGGAAAGTCATTCTACAATCAGAGACCAATCTTTTGCAGTCAAATTGTGGACGAAATGGTAATGTGCAAATTACTCAGGTCAAATTATTATTTATGGAAATAGAGAACGAATCACGTGATATTCACATACCTTTCGTTTGGACGATCGCTTTAGAAAGTATACCGAGAAGTTCCTGATTATCGAGTGCTTACTTCGGGGATAGCATCCTATGCTTGAGTCAGACGCTAATGTAAAGTAAAACTATTACAGCTATCGTGGCCATCATAATGCTAGAATTACGGGAGAAATCAACGGAAACGCAACGTGGCCTTGCTGTATTCCCGCTTTGTTTCATTTGGGATCATCTTAACAAACTACCGAAAATCTTTGGATATTGAATAATATTACGAATAACTCTGTTGTGCATATAAGTGCACATATGTATAAAAGAAATAAACACTTCAATAACCAGAGACCGAGGTTTTCTAGTTATCACAATCTGTCAGCAGGATTCGAAGAACGCTCTTTTATTTGGTTTTATGGAATGTGCCCGGAAGGACAAAACTGTTTACCACCACCACAGTTAATTGGGGAATATCATCATAAGAGTCACCACATTGTGCATTTGTGCCACTGCTGGACGAATTCGGAGTACGATTGTTTGTGAATGTGAATTACAAGTGAAAGAAACAAACAAACAAAAAACTGTTTTGAGCATAACCACCCCGTTTTACCAATAACTTTATTACTTGATTAAACCATTCAATCAATGTAAAATGACCATATTAATTTGCCATAATAGATAACCAGTAGACATTTAATAAATAATTAGATCAATCATTGATCGAGGAGATAAGTGAGTGCCTATCATTATTATACACACTGCCAAATCTTTTTTAACGGACTGTTTCCAAATCACTGTCTTCAAGCCAATGCTGTCAGTTGTCCTTAGAGCACAATAGGCTGTGAAAAACGTCCTGCTGTGAGCCACATTTACTGGGAGTGAAGTAAGGGAGCGGATTGCTGCTTGGAACCGAAATCCAGGTCACATTTCCCAAACTTGAGTACATACGAATTCAATGAACGAAAAGTCAAAAATTGTATCATAAATGAAAGAACTGCACTGCGCGACTTAGGATCATGATGGATTAGTGTGAGTGAAATAAAATGGTTTGCTAAATGGAGGCTTCAGTTGTGTTTTTTCAACGGATACCAAGAACGTAAACAGTTCCAAGCCCAAAATAATTACTGTCAACTTTGTACAAAAAACAGAACTTGGGGTCTGAGGAAAACTAATAAAATAGGTGTCAGTACTAATTGGGTATTTTTAATTCCCGAATATCCGATGGGATGTTCTAAGTCAGGTTAAAAACGTTACACGAGATCTCGGTGCTTTTGACGTCTATCGCCCAGATCTTTCCAATACACGGGAGATATCACTGTTTGCCCTTATTTATTCGTACGAGCGAGAATACGCCTATTTGTACTAAACTCAAGCTGAATTTAATTAGATCAATGTCGAATTAATTTCAGTTCGTGCAATTCGCCTGCTGCAGTTGTGATTTCAGGACAGTCGTGACATGATACGCAAATATTAGTATGATTAATGGAATTTAAATCATCATGTTATCCTCTGTATTGCATTTAAAATGTTCCTTTCTGCTACGTTTATACGTTTAATCCCTTTCAAACATAAAACAGGACGGATGAAAGCATATTTCATCAATAAAGCTACATAAAGTATGCCATTTTTGGTACTGTTAGTCAGTTGAATACATACACTGAAAACGACAGAAAGTTGTATCCATTATCATTAATATCTAGAGTTGCTTAATACCCGCGGACGACGTACATGTGTAGAACTCTCAGAGTTCCGAATCTAAAAGAATTCACGATATTCTTCCACGGAAGGTTTCAACATTGTTGCGTAACCTGTAGAGATTTAAAAGAAATCTGGACCTCATCACCAAAGTCCAGGCACACAAAATTTTCTCTACGTTTGATGATTTATACTCGGAACTTTGTTTTTGTACGCCCGAAAATTGGCTTGAAGGTGTCTTTGAGGTCGGATTTCCAATCGGTTTGAGCCCCCAAAATCCATGTTGGGGATCGCAGCATCAACTAAATCAATTTCCTTTGTCAATTCCTATGTGTGCACTTATTTGTAGATTAGTTTTCTATGACAATTAATTAGCCGGACAAAACGTCAGCTTATTTGTCAACCCGTATGTTTTCTGGGCTGAAAAGTAACGGTAATGTTGAAGAACGGTACGAGCACATGCAACTCGGCAGTTCGCACAAATCTAGATCGTTTTTGACTTTATGGATAAGCAAGAAGTAAAAAACGCTATTTAGGTTCGAATGAGGTACCACAACGACAGGTGGGGCACAATTTGAGTAAGGATTCAGAACGGCTACAGAACACATTTTCCTAGTGCTGAATATTAAACATGATTTTATTCCCAAGGCAATCAAAGGACTTGGAGTACGTGAGTGAAGCAAATTTTCCGGTAAAGGAATTGCATTCACAATTGCAGGGAAAGAAGCTGACTATAAACTACAAGAGTAAAAAGTCAAAAAATTAGTTATAACAAAACCATAAATATCTGCTGTAAAATGCTTTTTCTGCAGACACTGCAACCGAATGAATCTGTTTATGCTGCTTCCATCGAAGATTTCCAACTGGTAAACGCTCAGATCATTGATCTATGGGTTAATAGCATGGCTAGCCTGTATACTATCATGAAAAATAGCGTTTCGATACCAAGTTCTTTGAATATCTGCTTATTTTAGTGTTAGTTGGTAATTAAAAGCTGTTTTTGTCGCTATCTAACGTTGCTTTCACATGATTTTAAGGACTTTCCAGGACATCACTTTTGGGGTGCAGAAAATTCCTCAGCATTTCTCAATGGAATTTTTAGCGGCAGCATATTTTGATATGCTTCAACCGTCACACTTTCTGTGACCACAGGTTTTCTGCACATTGTGGTTTTGTTTTCCCTGGAGGCATTCCAACCAGAATCAATTGTACCACCAAAAGCTTCTGATCGGTGCGTGAATTTGATCTAAGCTGTCATTTTCAGCGTGTATTGAACAATTTAGCTTACCCTAGACAGTTCCCGCGTTGGGTTTTTCAAAACTTCAGCCCACTGTGCAGCCGCTTCGTTTTCGTAGGCCAATTGACGGGAGTAGAACTCGCGCAAATGTCGACAGACAAAATGCAACACTACAGCCTCGTCCGTGTAGCATTGTTTAAAACCAAATGCGTCCACATGATATTCCGTGTGTTTAGGTCTGCAGTGGACAAATGATGACGGAAAAATATATGACCGGAAATCGAAAGATGCGGGTGAAATTACAATTAATGGGTGCAATAGATCGTTACCAGATACGCATAGCTGCTTTCATTCTGTGCAATCTGAAAGTTATCGACCCTCAAAGACGTATTCTCTTCAGCTCCGTGTCTATTTGAATACGATTGATCATGGTAATCAGGGATTCTTGGTTTTACTTTTCAAAATTATTTCACGATTGGGGTTAGATGTTTGTCGCATTAGATATTGGTCGTGAAGGCACTACCACACGAGATCATAGTGTGCAACGTTAAACTGTAATTAGCCACTCTGCGCTATTCGAGTAGCATAGCATAGAACGACTGTTTAACGATCTACAAGACGGAGTAAAAGTCATTATCCATTTGGCACGTCCACTTGTTTTCCTAACTGGAACTCGTACAAATTTAGCTAGTCTAACTTCATAAAGTGTAATCGTACGGTTACGGGCTTTCTTAGATAGGCTTGGCTAACGCAGAACAGTTACCTCAATGAAGGTTGTCTAGTCGAGTTTGACGGGACAAATCAATTGAAGGCCCGTTACCGTGCATCACGCAAGAATTGAAAGTTGATAACAACAAACTGAAAACTTGTGAATTAACGACTAAGCAGAAACATGGCGCGTTAAAATTAATTATAACATGTACAGTGTTTGCCTTGGACTGGAGAACTCTGTTTCGATTGTCTCATCCAAATGTAGATTCTACTCAGATACTGTATTGGTAATCTAGACCCATTACGAATAGAATGCTTCTGACGCCTTCAAAGCCTAGGTTAGTTGATGGGCATTGCAAGTAAAGGATGTTTCTCAATTTATTGTCAATTGACAAGAGTAGGATTGAGGTCTGCTAGTTCCTAAGTGGTTCTGGTGATGCATACTATCGGGTTTCTGAGCGCACGATGCATTCATCAAGTTGACTGCTTTGCGCTTGGATCCGAGGAAGGGAGAATAATGTTTCATGAGGGCACTTTCTGGTTCAGACTGACATAAATCGCTATTTTCTATAACAGGAAACAAGACGGATTCAAAGGGAGCATCCGTGCAGCGAAATAGACGCATATTCTGCTATCTAGTGTGGAATGAGCAGCGGTTACGTTGATGACAGTGGTAACTCACTTGTTCAATGTGGGTAATGAGGGATCTTTTCTTCTGGCTTCTTCGATCAATTCACACAGTTTGGATTTACACTGTAAATAATATACAGAACGCAAAAGTTTCTGTTTTTAAAATAAATTGATGTTCTTAGTTAGATACGGACAAGGTGACCGTATAAAAAGTTTGTGACTTTGATCTTGTTTTCGTATGGAATAGGCCACATTCACTCCGATTAAGGTGTTAAGAATAGGACGCGCCGGCAACTACTGTACATTCCGATATCAGGAATGAATAAGTTATGGGAAAAACAAAAGTGAATAAGAGATTTGATACCGAGTTGAACTTCGTTGTCTATGCTGTATTTAGACAAATGAATTAAAAGTTGCAAATCGTAATTACTTTTCCGGGACGAATGATCCAAGACAAAATATCCGTCGTGTTGAGTTCTAAGACATCTAACAAACCGTGTTGACTCGGAGCAATAAGGTAAATTATACGATGAATACTTCTGTCTGAAATTAGTGGAATAGTGAAATTCAAGAATACCGTTTGATCATTTAATCTTCACAATTGTAATCCAATTTGCTGCTGAAAACTCGCGCACCTGATTCAGTAATTCGTTATTCATCAGCGTCGAGTGGGACTCACTCTTCGTATCTAGATATTCCCGTATGATTTAAATGAGTCTATCTTATGACATGGCGGCGGCAGTCGACTGATAAGATCGTCGAACTAAATCACCATGGACTCTGAGTTCGAATCCATACATGGTCGTTAATCATCCCGATACCTGTATTTCCCCATTCAGTTTTTGCATGACCAAAGCCCCTTTCCTAAAAGTATATTGCACATTTCTATAATTAGTAAACAAACAGAGATGAAAAGCATTTATTATACATTTTTATAACATAGGTCATTGTTTCTGGATAGAGGAAATCTCTTGATGAAGGTCAACCACTTTTACAATGACCACTTTGTATTCATATCCATTCATTTTTAGTTCTCGAGACTGGCAAAGTGGCTTCGCGTAAAAGAGTGACGATCATTGAGGGGAAGGTTAAACATTAGTCGATCAATTGTAGTGCTTTTAAGTAGTAACAGGGGTTTAGTATAAACTGTCAGGCAAAAGGATTTCTTAGTGGTTTGAGTGGAGTGGTTGTTATATATTTATCAGGAATCGATCTGCGTACATATAGTTGGCATCATCAGGAATAGAACTAACAAAACACTCCCTAGGTCTTTATGGTGCGTGCCATATCACCAGCACTGAAGCGTCTCATAAATTGGTTTGATGTTTTCACGTTTGACCATCCACCTAACCCACAATGAAAAATGGCCATATAGATCAGCTTGTGGGCTCGGATGAACTCGGCACACTAACCTAAGTTTAACAGCTACTACCCGGACTTCGTTTCATGTTCCGACTTCCTACTACTATCAAAAAGTATGAAATTTTCCTTTATGCAACGAGATTTGATTTGAACAATTACCGAAACATTAGTTCGGTAACTTATCTGATGAAATTTACTAGCATCGATGTATTTCTCCAATTAAATAAAGACTGATTAGTGTTTCGTTAGAAGAAAAAAACGGAATAACTCTTCAGTATCTAGCTATATGTTAAGTCTGATCCGTAAGTTCAACGTTGAACATGACCTTGTCGCTATGCATTTTTATCGTAACCAATTTCTCCTAAATACAATGTTTGGGGTAAAGCAAATGTGAAGAAATTACACCATGTGACAAAACATTTTCAAAAGTTTCAGCGTGTGCATCGCAGAACTAAGCTAACAGAACAGAAGTCGGTATGGTAGCAAATTATTTTGAAGCATGGGTTGTTATATTGGCTCGAAGTCCCCAAAAGACTGGTCAAAGTCAAAAACAATCAACTGATTACTGAACCCGTGATTTTATTTAACTGAATATTTCCTGCTTATTGCTCAGCAATGAAATATGCTATATAGACTATTATCCCACAAGAGATAGAAACACGAATGCTGTCCAGAGGGACAAAATACTCGCTAACTTTATTTTAACTCCTTAAACGATTATTATAGTTACAGAAACATTTATTTCTAAACCGAAAATTGATGGCTTTAGAGTTTAGTATAGCTTCTGGATTACTTGTTTAAAAGTATAATATGATATTTTATTCTTTCCGAAAACTCGGTCTTTCCATCGATTCCTTCACCAGATCACGTGACACAAAAGCAGTGAAACCGAGAGGATCGCCTGACGGCACCTGTATCGTGCTCCGATGGTACGGGTGGCAAAAAAACGCGAACCGGCGCCCACATGAAATCTGTTGTTTACATTGATCTGAGAAAAAACGTTTTGTCTGCACGTAAACACAGAGTGAATCTCAGTAACCAAATATACTGAAAAATGTTTGTGTTAGCCCTTAGATCAAATCACTTGAGGGTATTCGATCACGAGATATTTACCGGCAACAGTGAATGTAGTTTGAAAATGATCAACACTGATTGGCAGCAATGAGCAATTTAGATTGGATCTCACAAAATGGCACATTCAGATCCCGGAATATTCAACATCTCATTCCCAGTATTCAATATTATCATTGTTGAACTGCTTGGTGAGTCGTCTACTGTTTCCGAGTGATCCCAAACTTGTCATCACAAATCATACAGTGGAAAGTTGCTTACACAATGATAAGCATTAGATCAGTTTAAGGTCACCGATTTGAGTCGGGGGTTATGGGTTGAAGTAGGTATAGTTGAATAACTGGGTACATTGAATAATTAATGGTACCTTGGGTCACTTGGGTCAAGTGACACGTTATGTTTTGTCATGCTCCTCATACTAGATCAAAGGGTTTGAACCGCGTGAAAATGTACGCACCGAAGGATTGTTTTCCACACTTTAGCTGCATTGAGCTTTGTAGTTCAGGCTTTGTTTTTTACACCACAAAATATTCCATATGGTTCAATCAACTCTTCCACCGCTCTCATGAACAAAAGGTAGTCGGTTTGCAATGTTTCCAACCGAGTTTTAACCCAAGAGGCTGCGATGAGCGTGATACGACACCTGAAGCAAGCTCGCAAAATGGGTTGTGCTCTATTCCGTAACGGCCAAATAAAACTAGGACGGATTAGCCTCCTGGTGGCAGGATGTCCCAATGTGCTTTTGTACCATGGAGTTCCGGGTTCGATCCCCAGTTTGCTCATTGAGTTCGCACGGTTAATGAAACACTATCTTTCTCCTCACTCTTCGTACTAATTAGCCGAGAATGTAATATCAATTCGACCACCAACGGTTTAAAGTGGATGCTAGTCCTAAAGTGTCAGATCTGGAAATTGACATCTGAAATAAGCTTAAGAGCCCTATATATCGAAGGAGCACTAGCGAAGGAAACAATAAAGATGGATTTCATTTTGGAATCCAAAACCAAATCTTGCCGGCTCGCTGGCGGCATTTCAACGCAATTTTGCCGAGGAATCTTTTGTTCCCAAATGGAATGGAACGAAAGTGGGCTCCGATTGACACTGATTCAACCCATCTTATCAGGTAACTACTGAGAAAACGCAAAACGTCTTGTGTGAATGACATTCAAAAATTCCCAGCTAAATGTAACCTAGGCAGATGCAAGGCTTTAAGATCATGATTGTGGCGCATACATTGCCAAAGAAAGCCAAGTTGGCCCCTCAAGCGACAGCATTATTCTCCAGCTGTAAATACAGCTGGCTCATCCTCCAACGAAAAACTCTATTCTTTATCAAGAAAATATCCTCATTCTGACCGCGAAACCGCAGAGAATCGAAACTTGAGTTACTCGCCATGAAGCGGTCTTGTGAGTATCTCGTCGGATCGTGCCTATATTCTGGCGATTCGTTCGATCCGGCGATCTAATGAAATGCGTGTAAACGAAAAGATTTTCATGCCAATTTAAGTTGTGTGCTGCGTGAACTGCAGTGAAATAGTCGTCTAGTAGCAGTGTATTATCTTGCTGACATGTTTGTAGAGCACAGATTCCTCGGTAAACAAAATCGGTTGGCAGCATTACTCTTAATGAGAGCCCCCAATTAATCTGAGATGTTGTCTTTTGTGGGGGCAAGAGAGTGGATGGTTTTCATGTGATATATCTATCCAGCTTCCCCGTGCAAAAATGGCTTTTCACGGTTAAGCGTATCAATTGAATACAAAAATGAGGAGTCACCTGTTGTTTTCCATAGTCGCAGAATAGAAAACCATGAGTTGGATCAACCTGAACCGCACCAACGCAAGCTTCCAACAAGGTGACGAAATGTTTCTTCCACCGTATCACATCGGAAGTGAGCTTTTTCGTGTAGCTGAAAATCAGAACAGATTGCAAAGAATATCGACTTCACATACAACATTCTAAACACATTCCTGGAGGAAAGTTCAATTCCAAGTTGCATATCAAATTTTTATCAGCAAAACATTCATGTACAGTTTTTATTTTTGTTGGTTCATTCTAATATCTGACGTAACTTTTTTAACTCAAACCGCTCGATCACTCAACTGATGCTTGCATATTTTCGACGTGACATAATATGAAAAAATCTAATATGCGGTACTGTTTATCGGAAGTGTCCTCAATTATTGGTGCGTCAGTTACTTTTTTATAGTTATCGAAATCCTTACTCGGCATGCACATATTTTTCGCATCGACCAAAAACAACATGTTTTTTTAAATCTTCACCAGCCTGAAACGAATTTTCGTGTTTAAACATCGCAATGTGAGACCCGTGATCACTAAGATATTTTCCGTCACTTAGAACAAATGCTATCTTTGATTTACAACAACCTCAGCGTCTGTACACAGATCAGCACATGTATGATAGTTGTTGATCACAACCATGAGTAGTGCATAACACCGTCTCCCTCCCCACTGACGCGATCGGACCATTTTGGAAGAACAAGATAGAATGGCAGTTGTATGTATTCGGGTTTGAACATAGAATGTCACAACATAAACTGACAATCGCAAAAAAGTATTTGATTCGGGGAAGTCACAGGCACCGGGACTGTTCTGATGCATTGATGTCCCTGGAGGATCTTTCCGTGACCTAATGTGATGGATGCAATGAGTAGGGAATTGAATCCGAAAAAACGTTCCTCGTCAGAGATTGACTTTTCCTCAACGGTGAATCTCACACATCGGTCAGGTACAAAACGAAACGAAATTCTTCACCAAATTTTCGCCCCTTATTTAAAAAGGTTACCACAACTGTTATCCTTCAGTCGGCAATTCTTGCGACATAGAAATTGAGAAGCAAATGAGAGTTACAACTGTCTGTTTGTATGTATGACGCAAATAATACTACCGTTTGATGCTCACTCACCGAACTTGTTTTGCTCCATGATCGGTCAACATCTGACGTAATATGGACAGATCGTGGACTTCGGAGGCAAGGAATTGGGCTCGATTGGCCATGTGACGTCGCTTTCGTTCCATTTGTACCAGCATGTCTCGCAGTTGTGAACATGATGCACCGATAGGACTAAATGCGTAAAGATATAATGGTTAAATGGTTTGATAAGGGATGAATCAACCGCAGCGGAACGAACAAGCGGTGTACTTGTAGAACACCGGATACCAGCTAAGGGTATTGATAAACCAAAAAGTACGTGAAAATAAAATTATAAAGTCACTCTCGTTGTCTACAATATCTGAATGAGATGAAAACATATACTTTGGAAATAAGTTCCTCCTTCTTACTCCCGGAACATGTTTCATCACAAAGTGTCGCACGCCAGTCTCTTGAAACATTTTCGTGGTTCACCTTTTTACTTGCATTACATTTCCCGCAGTTAATACCACTGTTACCCAGTGCCTGTTGCATTCAAAATTTCTGACTTAGATACCTGTCCTAACTATCGGTATCCTTTATGGTTGCATAATCACTTTTATTATGTTTTTGACTTTTTGAAATCATAATGCTCATTCTTATCGCAAATCGCTAGTTCCAAGCTATAGTTTAACAATGAATGATTATCATACCGCGTTTTTCTCTAGACTAATTATACCAACTTGATGATCCTACAAAATCCAGGGCTTTCGGTGACAGATTTATCCAAATCCGACCTTACACATTCACGGTTGAGTGCTGTTCGATAGCAACTAGCATGCCCACAACACAATGATCCAAGACACGTGCAACACCTTCAAAGCAATGCATAAGCAAGCATGTGATCTCGGTGCTGGTCTGTAGTTTAACCTTGTATCACGTGATGATGTCGCCAAATGGACCTCTCCCACATCTCTTCACATGCCACCACCTGATTGAACTTTATCTATAGACAGTACCCGGTAAGAGTTGTTATCACCAAACAAGCTGGCAAAGTCGGTACTACGGTAGATAAGTGAAATAGTAGATTAATTTACAGAACAGGGTACTGCAACTCCGGTTTTCTCAAACTTCACAATATCGACCAGAACACACACTGATCACACATTGAAACTATCACGTGACACTATTACAGGATAGAAACACTGACTGATTCTGCCACAAAATGCGGATGTGATTGTTTTTTTCAGGGACAGGGGCAAAAAGTGATGCACAGATTATTGGACTAGTTCACAATTCAAAGTAATTTGGATTCCAGGTGGGAAATGGGGACAGAACTCTGAATACCATGGATATGAATTTAAATTTAATGAACTCCATAGAACGGAAGAAAGTATTGTATTTCTTTATTGATACAATCAACCGTTGTCAGCAATGTATTAAGCCAGATATCCAAGTGAATAGTACTGCGTTGATCGTTTTTAGTCAAAAACCTACGTGTAAATGACAAGATCTAGCACTCTTATTGTCTGAACTGCTAGATGTTTCTGAACACCATAAAAACGCTGCAAAACATTCGATCCGTTGACCTGAAATTACGTTTATCCGATATCAAAACACAGTTAAAATTATTGAAACCCCTAACCAATGCTGTTCGCGACAAGCCGTATTTGAAGTAATACATCTGATTTCAATAATCCATTCTCTAACCCCTTTAAACCATACAAAGTATTGATTTGTTTGGAAACTGTTTTTCCCAGGTCAGCTATGTCTCGGACAGCAGCAAATGGCCCAAGGGTGTGCGAGTGAATGTAGGCAAAATCCTGAACAGTACACCGTACCATTTCTGTCGAAAGATTCACAGCAAATTAATCATTGCTGACAAATGAAATTAATTCCTTACCATAACCATAAGCCAATTTCATGAACAGCTCATAGAAGCGAAATGGCTTGGTATTCATGGTATGACTAAAAAACGTCCATCAGCTCTGGATATTTGTCGCTCTCCACTTTCGACCTTCAATCGAATGCAAATCATCCGAGAAACATACCACGCTATACCATTGGAGTGGACTGTGGTCTCGCCTCAGGCAATAGTTGAAAATGATACTTTTTACCATCCATGTGCGATTTACCCGGAACGTAAAATATTTGAAAAGTTAAAGTTTATCTTCAACTGGGAAGAATGTCACGGAAGTTTATCGTAATTGCAACAATTTGTAGGTGGATGACCGCGGTTACTCACACAAACACTGTTGTTAAAAAATCTACATATTAGAATTGTCTGTTCCAATTAAACCTTTGGTTGTTGATAGCACAATTAGCACAGGTTTCCTCTTCCAAAATCATAAGACCGTTACAGCTATTAAATGGAATCAGTAAGAGACAAACTATTTCAAACGTTTTGAGTAGCTGCCATTAAAACATTCCGGGCAATAAGAGATAAGATTCAAACCCTGAAATGGTCGCTAAACTTGGGTTATGGACGCGTTTACCGTCGTGTCATTTGACACCTCGGTAAATTCATGAACTTCGTTACACCAGGCCCCGAAATTTAGGTAAGCAATGTCCATTGCATCAACAGCTAACTCATTGTTGAATTTAGTATTCAGAAGTAGTTTGATTAAATTTATAATAGGTAATTATCGAACCTCAAAATTAAACTATTCTATCTATTGATCACGGGTCAGCAGTGTATTTGACTCACATGTGCAGGTCCACAGATTTGTCCTCATGATCTTCGAGTTGACCAACTCGCTGATCCAACTCAGCTATAGTAGCTTCTCGCTGCTGCAGTAATTCACGCAGGTGCATTTCCCGTTCTTGATAAGCTGCAATTTGTGCTTGCGCTTCACTGAAAACGTAAAGAAGTTTAACATGTGAAGTGTTTGGCTCACAGATAAGTTTTATACACAGGTGATTCGGGCACATCTTCTTCCATCCATTCTGCAGAATATTTCATTATATCCGGACCAGTGTGGTCTAGAGTGCTAACTTTCGACATCCTTAAAATTCCAAAGGGAATGTAAGCTCATATGAGTTTGCTCAAAATTGGTTTATTCTATTATACCATTTGCTTGAGTCTTTTTCGATGTGTTTGTGAAGTCTAAACATGATTGGTTAACAAATATTGATCAATCAGCTTTATGCATGTTTCTCTGGTTGTCTGTCTGTCACTGTGTCTGTTTGTCTCTCGACCTGTCTGTCTTACTGCTGTCTGTCTGCTTTTCTCTCCACTGTTCTGGCTGTCTATACGTCTGTCTGTCAGTTAATATCTTGTTTACACCGCGATTTTGTCGTGAAACTGGTAAGCCTAAACGTAAACCATAATACATTCGACGCTCCTGAAACCTCTCTTTATTTCAGCAATAATTCATTTTTAATCGATTCATATACAGCTAACTCGAAGGAACATAAACTATCGCCAATTTTTCTACCCGGATCAAATTGACATTCAAAACCGTGGAGCAAATAGTGGACAAGGATCATGTGGTACCGATGAAATACAGTAGTCGTTGAGATCAAACGGGTGGATGTTTTAATAACAAAGTGTGCATCAACGTTATTGACTGTAACTATTGAGTCTTCCGTGTCCGGTTTGTTAGAACTGATAGAAGACAAGGGATGTAAAATGCTATCATCACTTTGGTTTCCCTTAGTCACTGCAACGAAAAACGAGCTGGTATTTATACAGAAAAGATTTGCGCAACTAGATGATTTAGGGGTTAACAGTTCGATGAGGGGGAGGGAGATATGAGATTCAACTAATCTGAGATAATCAATCCAATCTTCGGAGAACTGGTTATAGATTCCTCTTCCCACCCCTGACTATTGTCAGCTTAATCACTGAACTTATCAAAACGTTTCCTGGATAGCTACCAGATACTTTTAGATTGTATCAACTGAGACGATTAAAGAAACCATAACATTTCGCAATGTGTATAATATTGGTTCTTATCAATTATTGCGACTATTTGAAACAACTCTCGTTAAGCTCAACCACACAATTAACGAAGATGGGACTTCCCAGAGAGAACAACTTTAGAGTGCCACCCGATGACTGAGAGTTTGCTGGTAAGAAACCTATTTGCTTCACGTGATAGGAAAGAAAAGAAATAAAGTCCTTCGATTTAAAAAGAGAAACCATATTTGTGCATCTGTTTTCAATTGAAATAAACTTGTCTTACACAGAAAGGAATAGTAAACAACCCACTAGCATTGTCACATAATGTACCTTTATCATTTTATTTGTCCTCGAATAAACATGGCGCATATTTGTTTTTGAGCATATCATGATATCAACCTCGTATAACCTGATGCAACGAAGCTTTTCAGCACTAGAAGAACATGTCTAGCCTCTAATGAAAAGCTTCTTGATCCAACAACCACCGGCAAAACACATATTTGTAAGCTATTCATCCATTTGTTGACCAGCATAACAAACCTAGAAAGATAAGTGTGTGTGGTGTATCATTTGTGGGTTTAGTTAAGAAGGGGCTTCATTTAGATGATGACCAACAATTTGTCTACACTATCAGAATAAACAAAGTATGCGATTATACGCTTGGGTAAATGTAAGGTATCTCAAAGAGTCGAATTACCCGCCCTAACCACATGTCCCTTTTCCCCTTACCTTGAAGACCCGAGGAACCCCTTCCCGCAGGAGGACACAAACAATGCCATCCAAGAATAGAAGAGAGACACGCGAAGATTGATTGTTTTGATCGATTCGATTGTAACTGTCCATTTCCTGTGTGACCCTTGACATCCCCTAACGTTTTGTCCGCCCCTGTTGTTCCCTGTTTGTGAGTTCCGTGCTTTCGGACTATCTTAATATAATCGTCAGCTTGTGTTGTGACTGCGTTCTTCCCTGGAATAATGCCTATTGACTGTGAATCCTGTTTGGCCCCGGTAATTGTCTCTGTGAAATAGACACGTGTCGAAGTTACTATGATTGGCATTACCCTGCGTAACCGAATTCCATTGCAGGGCCCTTGTGGAATTATCTACACGCCCAGGATAGTGTTTTATACTAACGGACTACCTAATTATGATATATTACATTTCTGGCGACCCTGCCAGGATTCATCATGCCGAGGAAAATTAACCCTGAGGAAACATTATCTGAAGAATCTACAGTGGGTTTTGGAACCCTCGGAATGCTATTGTCCCAACTCCTTTCCTTATTGTCTTTCGTATTACGAGGCTTGTCAGGTACATACCGAACCCTCTCCGAGCCTTCCCCCACCAAATAAGTTTTTATTGGGCGATGACTTCCGGCGATGGACGGCAGACGCAGGGGAATACGTTGAGCTGTTCCCTACGAACGATCGACGGAGTGTTTTGTTCTACCTTTTGGAAGTCAAAGCAAAGGATATAGCAAGCGGCGTTATCCGACCCAGTGATCTGATCTCCGTGAGCAACTTTTCTCGGCTGCGGCAGTATCACATGGACGATACTGACAGACTGACGGCTCGCTACAAGTTCCAAACGACAATCTAACAGCCCGGCAAAAACATTCTGTGAAATAGACACGTTTCGAAGTTACTGTGATTACCATTACCCTGCATAACCGAATTCCATTGCAGGGCCCTTGTGGAATTATCTACACACCCAGGATCGTGTTTCATACTACATACCTGATTACGATATATTACAGAATATACATTCTTTCTCCCATGAGTACTTCTCTTCTTCGAACAGAATCAGTCTTTTTACTCGTACCCGATATCTTACAGTAGGTAAAAATGGGCGCTTTTCTGTCTACTTCAGAAAGCTTCCAGGGGCACATGAGCTGAACTCTGAATAGCAATCATGTCTGGATCGGAAAACAAAAGACTACTACCCATATGAATTATTGATTGATTCTATCTGGTGGTACAAACTGTGTTCTTTTTCTCAACACCCTCCTACTGGAAGTGAATATTAGTAGCATGAATGTACACTGTGACTGAACCGCCTTTCAGTTGTCAAGTTCAGATCGGTGCTAGACTTAGGTTCTGTGGGTAGTTCCATCGGAGAAAGAATTTGGTCTTTAACTCCGAAAGGACATATTATGCAGCCATAATACAAAACATTTGAGGCGTGAAGCCATAATACACATTAGAGCAGTCCAACAAGGTTACCTCTTGAATGTATATAAGGGTAAATAAGGGTAAAAAAGAAGAACAGTCTACAGTAGCATTGGGAAATAACCATATTTTTGCATTTATTCATGTAATTAAAATCAGGTTTAATCAGTTTCAATTAAAAAAGAGCGTTTGATAAATGCAGATGAGAATTTCCAAAATAAAAATGTAACTGGCAAGTGGCTCAAATTTCAAGGTGAGAGTGAATTGTATCCCAATCAACTTTTCAGTATGTTTACCAAACATAATAATAAGTGCATTTCAAGCTAATTACTAAACGGTAGACATAAAACGTGATTAGAAAATTGGGAATGATATTTGTTTGCTCTTATGCTAGGGATATTATATAAATAAGCCGTTTATTTGTGTTTGGTGCTTGCACAACAAGTATTGAGGGAGGTCACGGAATAAAATCTTCACAAACAGCATCATAAGGATATCCATCAATTTATGGTTTTTTGATTTGGATTAATCATAGTATATGAGATGGTGGGAACTTAATTAGAGTATTACTTGCCGACTCGCTGCAGCTGGAATAAGTTCCGTCATTAGTCTTATCACCCATGACCTAGAAGAGCTCTTTACTTTCGTATTCCATTCTTTCTGTCTCTCTTCCTGTTTGGTATGTGTTTCTATCAACTCAACAAAAAACCCGATCAAGTACGAACAGAATGCGTTTTTGACTGTTACTGTGACTTTTGTAGTAAACTCAATCCTTATGGTATGTAAACATTTCCTAAATCCTTTGCGGTATAATCATCAACAAGCAAAAATCAAACTGCTTTCCTCCAGTAACACCATGTTGCTACTTCGCGTTATAGTGGCACACGGGGTCAGTTGGTAAAACCGTGTTTAGTTTGGTGTGGCGTAAACAAAAACATGGTGCCGAATTATTAACTTCGGCTAGAATACCCTCTTCTAAGAGAAATTCCTTCGATCTCTAGATAACTAACACAATAAAAGAACAAGTCACATCTGGATACATTTGATGGAAACAAAGCACGATATTACCAAACGTTTGAGACGAAAATTTGGAAGATACTTTCTCGAGTAGCGATTTCATTAGCTTTACAATCACAAATATTTTGGAAGAACGAAACGACGAAGTTAAATGAAAGAGGAATGCCGAAGATAGACGGAAAAAATCTTCCTTACCTCGATAGCATACACAAATGAAAATCAGAATACTGAATGTAACTGGGCAACAATTTGCCCAGAAAAAAATCTGATCATGACAAAACAATAAAGTTCAAAGTAATCAAATCCATAAATGAGCTCTATTTACCTTGATATCTTTGTGCTTTGAGTAGGAGTGCAAATCAAATTTCGTTGGGTATAATTTTAGACAAGGTCACTGTCAACCGGAGATTAAGACCATCAATTAATTCATTGACCAAGTGCGATTTGAGTAGGCCACTGTGAAGGTGTGTAAGCTCTTGAAGTGTAACTACAGGTAACGTAACTTTATGTACCTAGCGAATGAATCATTAAAAACAACAGAATGTTGCTAACGTCGTCGGAAATATTGACCAATGAATTAGGCACTGATATTTAAGTATCAAATCATTCATATTAAATCAGCACTTAATTTATCTTTGTATATAATTTATTCCGTATGAATAATTCAATACTCTTGATATTAGTTTCATAGTTGTTGGACAATAATAAAAAGGAAGTGAACACCCTTTTTTTGCTGATGATCTATCAGGTACGCTTATCAAGGTACGCCTCTTCCAAGTCACATTCGTACATTTTCTTCCAAATGCTTACGGAACTTTTCCACAGCACTTATTTTCCATTTTTTACTGTGACTACTAGGAAATAATTAGTAATATATAGTTGAAATCAGTGGAAAAGAACCTGTTCGATACATCAAGCTAATGTACAAAAAAGTCATTCACAGTAAAAGCAAATATGCTCAATCAATAATTTCTTCAACAATTTCTTATGTATGTGTAGTCATTGATCGCTTGGTTAGTTAGTTAGTTTCCTCATGAACTCAGTGTGTTAACCACTATTAATAATTGAGTCCGTCTAAAAGCATCTTAGATATATAGAATCAATAGTAGAGAAACAGGTTAAACACCGTTTTTAATAGTATTGCACAATGCAAAATATGGTATGTTTGAGGAGTCTGCAAGATTTTGTTGCCCCAGCTCATAGAGCTTCGTGCGAAGTACACAAATTACTTCTGTGTATAGCCCCTCAAGCTGACCAAAGAAGCACTTGCCCCACTTATATTCCCCAAAGCAGAGTATTAAATTCTAGAGGGCAAAACTAATTAGCCGCGGTGATTCCCGTGATCTGAATATAGATATATATAGTAGAAGTCGTCCTATCTAGAGCAAATGAGGCCAGAATTAAAAACTGTAAAACACTGCACGACTCTCTTGACCTGGTTTGGTTTCATCACCATCGACCCAAATGTGTATAGAACCGGGGAACAAAAGGTAACTCACAAAACTGTCACCACCCCAGGGCCAAATGGAAGTGAAAAAGTAATCAGGCGTGGTGTATACAATACTGTGTCACGTATGTGACCAAACCTATATGGGTGAGAAAAGCAAACATCTACGCGCTTGTTATGAGAAACAAAGCTTGTCATTTTATGAGCTGATCCAGAGGAGGAAATCTGGAATCACAGTGCCACGAGATCACGACACTAAATGCAAATGTGCTGAGGCCAGCTAAGAAAATTAGAAAAGACTAATATTCAAAGCTACACACTCGATAAGTCTGTTCACTGGATTCTTCGATGTCGTTAATCACTGCTTCACGCTCGCAAATCTGTTGAGGATTAGCGAGCAACAGATACACGCCATAGTCGTGCATGAGAGGACGCTAACCTCATCAATTGAAAATGAATCCCAGTTTTTATCGTACTATTTCGATAAAATTTTACAACACAGAGCACTCTTTGCTTTGTAACATGGAATTTATGCACATTCTAAACATATTCAACAAATTGGATAAAAGGACTTTGTACATATAAGCAACCAAACTCTAAACAGTAACACTCACCGAAGTTTATTCAAATAAGGTTCATGTTGATAATAGGGTGCAATTTCATCTGTACCCGATAGCAAAGGGGTTGTATTGTTATCCGAAGAATGTGACGTCCGACCGGTGGACATGGTCGAATTGTATCCACTTATCGCGTATGCGGAATCAGTGGTAGTGTGAGGACTGTATGGTTTTTGACAACCTGAAATAGATGAGAACGATTTAAAAAGAAAAATCTTAAATATGGGAATACTGAACACAATTACAACAAAATTAAATTGCAGATTTTCATGAGTAACTCTGAATTGTCGGACTTTAGTTTTAGTTAATTCTAGGTTAACATGATGCAAAAAACTCTTCACACAAAATAGACATCATATTTATCGTTCGGGTGTGTAAATCAAACTTCGTGAATACTTAGATCCGTAAATAGTGCAAGGTTATCTGTCAAAGCAGATGAACAGGCATAACTGAATGGTCATTCATTTGAAGGATAACAAAAAACGTTTTTCCGTAATTGAAACAAAAAATGCGTTTCGATCAGTTGGGTGGATAAAAATATTATCCGTTTAATTTTTACTGGCCTCCAAAATTAAAGCACGCTTCAAATATACCTTTTTGCAATCTGTCAAAATAATCTGTTTTTTCTTTTCTCATTCTACCATCATTTTGTGCAGCATTCATTACACCATTGGACTGCAATATGATCATGATTGAAATTATCTTCATGTTTCGCATCTACGCTTTACTGATTGAAATGTGTCTCACAGGGTAAGATTATATCATCGTTTTGCTTGGTTTTCTTTCTGGCTTGTAAGTTATATCGTGCTAAAAACATAGAAGTTTCATCATTTTACGCAGGAGAGTGCACCACTTTCAATAATTTTAACTAGATGCTTCCAATAAACTGCTATTATTCTATGGGTTCTAGCACTAATTCAGGCTAACTCGTTTCAAACAAACTGGGGAATTTTTATTACTGTGATGTATTTCATCACCAGTGATTTCATTATTTCAATCGGTAATACTAAACACCTAGAAATAAATGGACATTTAGATAGAGCCAATAACTAGTGCCTATGAAATTGATCCATAAATGGTCACGCCATTAGCATAAGGATGCACGATCACTCTGTTCCGCAAATACGAGTAATCTTCTATTTTCTCGCCTAAGTTACGATCAAACTGAATCCAGTTGAACGTCATTACTGTGTTCTGCTTACCTTTCTCGCTTGAGGCTTCGGGGAAATCGGTTACTGGTACCTGGCTCGAGATGAGTGTGTCCATGGGTGGACAAGAGTAAGTATCATCTAGTCCACCTAGGTCTGTGGTTTCCGGTCCAGACACACTGNCACTGGACATCCGAATAATACCCGGATTTGATTGACTTATAGACGTGTGCCGCGAGGAACCCAACTTCCCATGCACCAGAAAACAAGGCAATGTTTTCGGAGGCATACTGTAAAACCGCAGCTTGTCGGAAATCGGGGCCGTGGTTGACACTAGCAGAGGAGGTGTTTGAATGTCTCGACCGACTGAGACTGAGTCTAAATCGTCCTCATTGTAGTCATTGTAGAGAAGCGGCGGAGTGTCCTTTGTGACTGCATACAAATCCTGTTCAGATGTGTTTGATATGCATCGAAATTTGATCGGAGAATTGGGAATTATGAGAGCTCGCTGAAGATCAGGTGACTGCCCATTGGCACAAATTATTGGCGTACCAGGGCGATTCAGCATTGTTTGTGAGTTGGTCATGCCCGGGCGCCAGTCCTTGCTGATAGGGGCAGGAGATGAACTGAATACCTCGTTGATGTCAAAAACTGGTGTATTGGCCATTCGCTTTGTATTTTTGCGAAAACACCAATGTGGAAAGGGTAAACAAAGTAGTATAGGATACATTAGTAATCAAATATTATGCTACCTTTCTTTTAGATCTATTATATACTTTATGGTATTTATGAGAAAATACACTGATCATAGGAAACTCAGATGCCGAATGATTGCATTCACATATTTTATTGTGTAAAGTAGTATTAAAGGATTTTGCAACCATTAATGAGTTACACAAATGAACTATTTAGTCCATTTGGTGATTAAAGGGTAACCAAACAAATAACACAAATCGACTACTTCAGTTGTGCACAGATCATCGGTTGTTTTTACTTAGTACAAACTTTTGCGGAGTTCCCGTCAAACAGCAGGTTGCTCTGAAATGACCACATAGCTGTGGGCTGCTGTTGGCGTAGTTTATTTGAAAAGGGCAGCTCTTATTGTATCATTCGTGTTAATTCCAATCACGCACTTGTTCTGATGCGCTTCACGCTTCGACTTGTCGGTTTTCGGCAAAAATCGCCTCCTCAGTGTGTTGACTCCAAATGGTAGTGCCAGGCTGAAGGTAGTTGCCTTTTTGAAACAACCATTAGAGTACGTGTCAAATATGTTACACAGACCGAAGCATCCCATCTGAAACAGACCGGACATGATTTCGCGAATCATGCAGAATAATTAATGGAGCAGACAGACAATAGATGCTCGTTTCGCGTAGTTACGATTCTGAACACAACTATTGCTACAGGAGGTCTTGTTCATTTTTTTACCGCTATGAGAAAACGCCAAGCACATCATCCTGGGCGCTCTATGCAAACTACTTACAAATCTGAGCAGCACCTCATAACAGCATTTAGCTTGTCATTGTCCGAGCTAGCCAACTGCTTGCGCACGTATTGAGGACTATCTGGGATAAGATCTGGGTGCTCATGATATGACAGTTTAGATCAATAGTGAAAGCAAATTCGATGTGTGACGCATGCTTTAACAACCTTTGCTTGTGAGGCTTAATGGAGATGAAGTTCTTCAGACACCGGATCTATCAGAAATTCGTAATCTTGATAGAGCAAAAGCGATCGATCCCAATTTGCGAGAATCAGTATAGGAACCGGTGGTGTCTGCAACCTACCCACATATAATTTGTGAATTTCAATATGGGTGGGGAGCTACCTACGTGGGCAAAATGGAGAGGCAGATGCGTACCCGAGTGGTCGAACACATACGACTAACAGTCGAACGCNGGAAGGATGAAATTGAGCGTTACACAAACAACCAGGCCATCAAGCTACTCTCACAGATCCCCTGCGTCATCAGTTGCCAGCCGTCTGCTGCAGACTGACCACCAAGCAGATCGCTGGAATGCGTTTCGGAGTGTTTACACAACCCAGAAGGGACGGCTACTAAGATTTACAGAGGTCATAGCAATCAAGTGCCGAAAGCCCATGCTGTGTCAGTAGAAGGATGTCTACATCAATCGGGTATTGCCCTGGTGACCACATAAGCGGAAGAATCAAATGAAACCACGTTGGATTTTCAAGTCCAGTGATATTTCAACAATTTTGTTTGTGCACTAAGAACCAGCTATACTACAGCGAAATGCTTCCATAATTAAATCGTGCTCGCTTGCAGTGTTGTATGCTTTGTTCAAAAGGAGTGAAGGCAGCGGATCTGCTGGGTTGGTTCCCATTCTTTTCAAGCCGAGGGGTGACTCTCTCGTCGACCCTGCTACTAGGTTATTTAGCAGCATTTGGTCAAAAGATCTCATCCTTATATAATGAAGTATTTCTCTGATTCTTTCGATCTTCAAGAAGAGATCGCACAAGGACTCCGTAGGATTATTTTGAATGCGATCATCACTAGTGTTACATCGTACGATGCCTACTATCTGATAACCTTAAGTGAGATCAATATCCGCGAGCAACAAGCAGGATTCTGATCAAGTCGAGGTAGCATGAACCAAATGTTTATCCTGCGTCAGGTGCTCAAACTACGCTACAATAACAACTGTAGTGTTCCTGGATCTGAAAAACGCCTTTGCTTCAGTTGACCGCAAACATCCAATGGGTTCACTGCTCACCAGCTCAGATGGTAGAGAGTGCGCGCACAAAGCGTAGGCAGCGTCCATGCTTGGGTTCAAATCCCACCGAGGCTACTGAACTTTTCACAATCGTCAAACAAATACCACAGAGGCAGGGATCACTGTACTTGTACATTTCTGGGTTCTTAATGGTCGGTGGTTAGGACACTTATTGCGCGTTTCCCGCTTTCGGTTACTGCACCACGCCTTACTATGCGGTGCACAACAGATGCTGTGGAGGCGGGGCGTACAGAAACAAAGCGATTGGGTAGAGTAAGTGTCTCCAAGCTTTCAAATTTTTGGCCCAAAAGACTCTGCCACTGGTTGGTTGGAGACACTGAATGATATGAAAACTAACTAGCAGCAGTTTCGTTCTTGTTAACAATTCTCATTCGCTCAAAATGCTTGAAAAGGCATGTATGCACAGTTGGGTTTTGGAGTGAGTTTTGATCATAGAGGTACACTTTTTTTGGTTCACTTCAATTAGTGCCAGTTCTCCTCCATCTGTTACGTTCTCAATCATTTTGTGTACGTTGTGCGGATCAGTGTCGTTTGCTTCACTGTATTTCACTGTAAAATGGTGGTGGTTACGATGAAGACAGGATTGAGGCCGCTGACAGCTCACACCTGTGACGTTCCGTTGAAAGTTGCCTGGTACAAGTCGTTGCCAACTTGAGGACAGTGAGGCTGGAGTGATTTGATCAGTTGTTTTCGGAGCGCAATGATGAGTTTGACAGTGGAATCGCTACTTTTTAGCCGTTGCTAATTAGCATTGCCATATGAGCTTCAATCAATTCGGAAGTACTTGACAAAAGATAGTTAGCATCACCTTGAAGCCCGGTTCCAGCTAGGAGATCCACGACTGTACCTGCTACTATCTTCTTACATGCAGTGCTCAGACTGACGGTTGGTGGGTTTTTAATTTTTCATGGTATTCTTCTTATATTCCGGCCTTCGCACCTCAACGTGCAGGTACATAAAAATGTACGGGCAGCCGAAGATTAATAATGATGTGTACTTTATCTTTTATATTAGTGTGTATGGTTTTTGGACTGTTGAAGAAAGTTGTCTGTGGAGTAGCGTCTTAAGAAGTGCCAGCATTGATTGAATATTTCACTTCCCACTTAGAATTCCAAAGGAAATCCTAGAAAGAAATCCTTTTTCTACGGTCATCTTATACGGTTTCCCAGTCAACGTTTCAGGATATCCCGTATTTTCAAACATTGAGCTCAACGTTGTCACTTTCAGACCCGACTTTTTGAGAAAATGTGTGTATGTATATCAGTTGGTATAAGTTAGTTTTTGTTTGATATAACGGCTTAGTCATTCATCTGCTCTACATAAAAAAAATGAAAATCCTTTCCTGTCTTTTTAAATGTTAAATGATGCCGTGAGCTTAGTTAATGGATGCCAAAAGTATCTTGATTGAAATGTTTTGCTTGAAAAGCACAGAAGCATCGTGCACAGAACGACAATATGGAGAAAGTTGTTACGGGATGTTCCAGTGGCGTTTATTTTGAAGCGTCGACCTTAAGGCCACGTGATAAGCAGCGGAATACTTGGCTGATCTAGGAAAAAACAATAAAACATCTCTATGGGTGCACGCAAATTCACAGATCCGCACACACACATATTTTAGTTAGAAGTGGCGGAAGAGAAAAAGTGCTTGAATGTTATCAATTATATTGGTGTCTCCCAATGTTTGTTTAATTGACTTTCATCGATGGCACCTGAAAACAACGTGATGAATAAAATGTTGATGAAAAAGCTGTTTTTATCGGAAACAAAACTACGCTTAACTAATTGGAGCGGACGAGTGGACACGCTGCCGACCAACCACTTAGTAGTTCTGGGTTAGAGGGTTATACTACCAGTAGCAGTTCTATTCTATTATGGGACATCAGAAATTACCGAGGAACTTGAACACGGAAGAAACCTTTGATAAACTGTGCTCGATTTAGGGAGAAGATTGGCTTTTCAAGAAATAAGACCCATAAAACGTTCAATCCTTACCCAGATTCCCACCTTCGTGAATTCTTGTGGATTCAACCCGCGAACTAAATGTTACCCGAGCTCCTCTTGGGAAAGGAGTGTTCACAGTGTCGAAGGAATATCGCCTATTTCATTTCTATTCTATAAATGAAAAACAATCCGCAGTATATCCCATTTGAGCTGAAGCAAAATGTTCAATCTCGCTTTTCAGTTGTCACTGAAGGCAACGTTGCTAACGAACTTGTTCTCGGCCATTCTTTCACTTGTTATTTAATTTTAATTGATAGCATAATATTTTGAAGAATATAGAACGGTTATACACCGAGAAAAGAAAGATGTACTTTAGTTCCATGGTCGGATATTTTTCACACGTTGGTTGTCAAAGGTGTTTTGGTTCGATCGTGATGGAGTGCGCGTGCGAGTAAGAACTGATTAAGTCAGATTTCAAGATTCCCATGTAGATCCAAACGTTTTTGGAAACAAAGCGGGGCTTTATACAGATAGATTCAGGTGATTAAGGATCAAATGCTGATCCCCCTAGATAAACGGCTAGCAGCGAAGCATCGGATGCGGATTTCCTAGGTCTCATTAACTACACGGTTTGATTCTGCTGGTTAGCTAGTAATTTATTCATAAATCTGGTCACTCCATTAATCAACCAATCGATTGGTACTAAAAGTCTCCTTCAGCTGTACGTCTGCTTGTGCGGTCAACATACTTTGCCCTAAACATATTTTGACCTGTTTCTTCCTATTTGTTTCTACAGTACAGTTACTCAATATCGAATAATCCTTGCAATGATGTGTGCAGTTTTCATTTCACTATAAACAAACATAACTTATGTTATTACCGGTTGATACCAGTGTAGAAGCATGATAAATAAATTTGGTAGCAAAAAAGCTGGCATGTGGGAAATAAAGAACGCCAACTGAGTTGTGCGTGATTCTTAGCTTCAAAGCCGGTCGACCTTCCACCGCACATCCTAATGTGGCTTAGCATGGCTTGATAATCAGAGTAAACTGGTTTCAATAATTGGCTCTTTTCGCCATGAAGTGGCACTCGGTGAGCATACAGATGATCCTGTATACTGCATATTGGCCTTGACTTCAATCTAAGGTGTCCACTATCTGGGACTTACCAAAATCGGTGGTGGAAGTTTTCCGATTTGAATTTTCAGGGGCCTCCTACGATCTGGAGTGCTACAACCTTCGTCGTGCGCTGGTGAGATGAGACCGGTCGTGAGAGCTTCGTTTCGACAAGCCTATGTGAAGGAAGAACACATGAACTGGCAAATGAGTATGTTGGGTCGGCCGATTGACAATGCGGGTTGAGTGTCACTTCATAAAGTCAAAGTTCAGTAGAGTTCATCAAAGTGCATCTATAGTTTAGTTTATTCTGTTTTATTCCATTGTGTTACTATTGTAAAGCAACCTTGTCAAAAGATTTTCAAGACAATTCTAGCAGACGCGAGTTATTTACTCGATTGTTTACAAGTTGGTAAGTGTTACTTATTATAATTATTTTCTATTGTGTCGGAACATGATTTTGAATCCAAATTTTAAATCTCTTTTGGGTTTGAGGCATTTGTAATTTATTTCGAAAAAAAATCAAAAGTATGATGTCGATATATTACACATTACCACTAAAATTAAAGTTATTACAAGAAGGAGAAACATTGCACTTAGTTTCGTCTGCCAAGGAGACTTCGAATTAAGTTAACCCGTCGAATTCCGTATCTTCGTCAGCTAGCTGACCAACTGTGAGCAAGCAATCAGAACAGATTTAACTGAGTAATTTCGGTCCACTGTAAACTGGTTGGGGTACAGTGATGGTAATATATTCGCTTGTGGTACACGAAGTGCTGAAATCGAATCCCAAAGGGCTTGAAGCCCTACTGAAGAGACCTTAAAAGATCGAAACTAGAAAACTTCCTGAGTATGCTGCTAATGGAATGAACCGAGGGAAGTAATTTTATATATGATTTGAAGCACGATCACTCAGAACTATGTATCCAGTCACAAATAGAGATATGTGTAAATGATATAATTAAGCAGATTCGATCGGACCATGTTACGTGGTTGAAAAATGCTCGAATATCACGGCAAAATATCACTTTCAAGTCCACAATCTTCGCTGTCCGACAATGAATAAATTCACTAATAACTTATGCCCCCTATAATAATGGGCTTCTTTCTCAAGGCATTCCCGGTACTGTCAATTCAGAAAACGCTTTACTTTCCTGAAGTATCTATCAACATCAGTATATTCTTATTAATAGGGAAGGCGTTTACTTTATGATGTGAGCGGGGCCTTTGAATCTGGCCGTGCCTTGTTATCGTGGAATATTATTTTTGTGAAGTTACAGTGGAGGAACGCGTTAACATCACTTTTGAATCAACTCGCCATATTCTCAAGGTCAAATGTTGTCCTACAACGCCATATTTTTGAAATCCTTGCAGTTTATCGTGCAGAAAAGCCAGCTTCTGATTTTTGCTCATTCTGTGAGCAATCGATTCAAACGACTACAATAATCTGTTCAAGGACACCATAAACAACACCGTGCTGGCTGGCGTGTGGCGCTTAGGCGTCGTTCTGTTGATAATTTGACTGTTCCATCTATTATCTCAAGTTACGTTCGTTCGCTCACGGGAAAACTCGATGATATCAANAAGAGCATGATAAACCAGGAATGCAAGAATGTAGGGGCAATTCTACTCCAGGAAAGCTGGTTACATCCTGACATTGAGGACGACGTCGTGCATCTTGATGGATTTGACATATTCCGAGTCGATCGTAATGTGAGCTTCCCTCATTGAGGTGGTGGAGTGGTCACTTTCATCAACAGAAAATGGTGCAAAAATGCTCATAGATGTTTTCAATTTATTACTCCCAAGATGAATTGTATA